>JAOXYB010033641.1:0-14214 GCA_028565635.1 Phoronis ovalis | reverse complement strand
GTGACATAGATGGCTTTACAACTAAAGAAACTACATCATATGATGGGCATCTGTCTGCACCTGCAGACCTCTTGTTACCTTTCATCTATGAAGCGGCAGAACAAATTTGGGAGGGCTGCGTAATATGAATTTTTGCATACACTATTAGTAGAAAGTAGTCCATTTGTGTACTCAGATTGCCATTTTCACGAATTATCCAGGTTACAAACAACAGAAAGTATATATGTTTATTTATTAGTAAAAAAAATATAAGAAGGAATTGCTGCATTTTTTCAACAGGCCTTAGTAACCACCACATATTAATATGATAATCAAATCTTGAATGTGCTACTTCATTATATTAACCATTAATGACATCCGAATGTTCAAACTAATATGTCAATTATTAGGGCGGCTAATATATAACCAAAGTTAAATGATCAGCTGTTAGAAATGTAATGTGTTCTTTCAATACAATAGAAAGCATTAAAGAGAATGTCAGAAGTAAGTGTCACACTTGCACCTATACTAACAATGACATTCAATGCACTCTGTTTGATTCAACCCTGCTATCTGATGAAACAGTTTTATTAGTTTTTGGATTTTAATTCAGTTTGCTTGTTATAGCTTTTGATATTGTAGTGAATTGCATACTGTTTATTTGCTAGTTATAATATTATTTCATTCATATTTCTTAATCTAAGTAGCATTTTACTAATTTGGGCACTTTAGTTTTACAGTTCGCTTAGTTCATAACAGGGCCGGTATACACATTAGTGCATGTACACTCTGTTGTTGCTGGGAACTACAGCTTATTAATATTTTTGGATCATTTTAACAACTAAAAGGCATACATAACACACATAGATAAAAGTGAATCTTGATGAAACCAGTTACGTAAAGCATTCCATTGGCCTGGGCTGATAGGGAAATTCCCTTGTACTTCATGCGATAGATGCTTGGCTTGTGCTTGATAAGTCTCTGGGTTAATCCTCGGTCATGGCGGGTTACAAATGACCTATTCAGCAGGATGTCCTTCTCTCATATGAATATGATATAGAGGCACTCTTGTAATACTGATATATAAATGCGAGGACATTTTCAAAAGTAGTCAGGGATGCATGTAACCTGGGCTGATAGCGAAATTCCCTTTAACTCATGTAATAGATACTTGGCTTCTCCTTAAAAGGTCTCTGGATTGATCTCCGGTCATTGGGTTACACTGATACTGTAGCACAAATTATTTTTTTATTCAAATAGTCTTTCAATAAATAATTTGACTTTACAAGGTGACCGAATTAATATTTTTAGAAATTCTTGAGTAAGAGGTGTACTAGTGAAAGATGTTTTACATTAAGTGTAGCTTACCATGAAGTTTCCACTAGGTTGAGCACTGTGACATGACTGATAAAAGGTTAAATGCAGTATTCTCTTATCCAACTGATAATGTCGAGAAATAAAATGTTAGCTGCCAGTTAAAAAATAATTATATGAGTTTAGTACAGAATTTGTTGGTTTTTTTTCAGAAAACGGCTATGCAGGACAAGAGAAGAAGTGTTTATAATAGACGGAATAGACCACAATCTTGTGTTGGAGGTACACATTATTTCTTTTCATTAAATTTGGAAAAACATGTTTCTCAAAACATAGAGTTTTTGTATCTCTTTCATGGGATACAGCCTTATTAAAATGCATGTGAGAAAGGTATCTTTTGTTTGATATTTGAGCGGGAGATGTGACTTTTAATAGTATTTTGATTAATTTGCTTGTGCAATCAAATTCTGTCAACATCTACTGAATGGGTGTAGATCCTATTTGAAATAAAAGATACATATAAATATTTAAATGCTTCATGCGTGTACATGACATATATCATTACAGGTAAAATTTTAATTTGGTCTTAATTCAAATGGACTTTGACTTCTATATTAAGTTGATTTCTATCGTTAAGGCTTGTAATAACTTCCGCGTCACCTTCACTGAGTTAAAACTCTATTCCAGTAAATAGCATCATATGCATGAATTTTAATTTTGTTTGTATAGCACAATGTGCACTATAATATTTAATATACTGTTTGCATGCTCTTGAGGACACCACCATCAGATCTGATCCCAGTATCCTTCAGATTGAGTACAATTCCTTGTTTTGAAAACCTGATTTTAGTAATGTATTGAATGGTGAAATTTAATCAAAGTTGTAAAAATGTTTATTTAATAAATATTGTTTAATTAATATTTATTGACAAACTAAACTAACAAAAGAAAACATTTCTTAGACAAAAAAAGCTTTTGGTTTTGGCTCAGTATACGAAGGAAGCTTAGAATGTAGCATTTTTTTAATGCAATTGTGTGAACTCATAGAGAATTGCGTCATTATTCATTCACAAAATGTGACACACTTGAAAGGCTTGGGTACATGACTGGTGGCTCCACCAAGTGCATGTAAACAATTTGTTAGTTTAAGAATGATTTGATTTTGTTCTTTTGTATAATTATTCTGTTTTTATATTCATTATTTAACTTGGTGGTGCTTTCTAATTTTTCTAATACACAAATTATTTTTATAATTGTCACTAACAAATAAGCGTTCAGATACTTTTGCCCTATTGTATGAACTGAAAACTATTTTGTTTTTTGGCTTTGCTATTTTTATGTTTTTTATGTTTTACTGGTGTCTGCATTTTATGTTCTTGCTTGTAATTGTTTCACAAACATTCTAGATTTGAGTGTACACAAAGTAGTAGACATAGATTTTGAGGACGGACAACCAAAAAAATCAATTCTGAGTGAGGAGGATGAAACTCTTACTGGTGAGAAAAAATATGTAAATGATTGTGTTAGCTATATTATGATATTTGTAATATTTGTGTTAACTATTGTGTTTTTGGCAGCTTTGTTAAAATATGTCTACTTGTTATTTTATGCCTGACTATGCCATCCATCTTCCCTATTTTCTTCTTTAATTCTATAACACAGATATAATTAGGGTTATATCACAGTTTGTTTAATACAGATCTGGCTGCATGTTGCAGAGAAAAATTATTTATTAGTGAATGATACATTTTAGTAATTAAAATTGGTGATTCAAGAAGCTAGTCAGTTTGAAAAAAAACTATTTATAGCAGATGAAACATCACTACATACTAAAAAGAGATAATGGTATTTATAATAGAAATAATGTGCAAGATTTAGACCAGATCTCAGGCTTTGACTAGGATTTTTATTAAGGTGCAATTCACTGGACAATTTAATCCTACCAACGTTCTGCAAGTCTACAGCAATTTTGACCAGTTTTTTCCTAAGTACTAGGCAGAATTACTGCCCTCCACCTCCATCTTCAAGTGAAAGATCTGTAGATTAAACTGGCACTTGTTTGCAGACTGGTTCACATTCGTGATTGTAAGGTATTAATAATCCAGACAAGTCTGTGTGGTAGCTATATACATAATCTAAATATATTTAATTTTTACACCCACATGTCTACATGTGGGTAGAAAGGTCTTGTTAATCAGTTTGTGCCTGATTCTAAAACATTTTGTATATATTACAGGATTAAGTCCATCTCCCAGCATTGATGAAAATAAAGATGAGTCCATTAAGGATAATGCTGATGGAAATACACCAAGTGCACCAGCATCTTTAAAGACAGCTCAATCACACGCTGCAAAATCCCCTTCCAAGCAAAAAATTGCAGGTATATGCTTATTAGCGTATCACAGAAGTGCAAGATTGTGAGCTATTGTGTACCAAGTAAATTTGATTAAAAAAATGTGTTGATTACCAAAATAACAAATCCGCATCTCATATGTCTTAAAAGAAGCGCTCATTGTTTAAGTGTCAGAATATTACCGTGTTTCACTACAAAATGGTATAATTTGAAATGAACAATGATAAAAAGGAATGTTAACCGCACCATGTCAATTCTTGAAATTAGACAAAATAACTGTAGATGATTAATATAGTTCATCAAGCAAATCAGTGTTATGCCAGTTTTATCAGAAAGTTTTGTTATTTTCAGCCTCAAGACCCATTTCAGAATTTGAAGAATTAGGGCAAGTTCATGTGCTTGAATGTGTTAGTAAAAATCGACCCAAAATGAAGAAAACTGTTAGACCCACTAGACCTCGAAATCAAGAAACTGAAATTGTTGATGAGGGTGTGGATGCATTTTACGGAAATATGAGTGCATCCGTTAAACAGGAGGTGACATATGTGGAGCCATCAAGAGAGACCAAGAAAAAACAAGAAAAAGTCGAGGCATCAGTGAAAGATGTTAAACCTATTACAAAGGAAGAAGTTCCCGTGTAAGTGCTATGCTGTTTGTAAAATGTTAAAAAATAAATTGAGTAATTTTACTGTTTTGTGTATTTATGAAAACTAATAAAATTAATTTACATTTTTCAGTGCTCAAACAACAGATAAAGGTAGTAAAAAAGAAAAGGCCAAAGGTGGATGGTCTCCATTTGGAGGCGGCAGGCAAGTGAATTGATTCATGTTTGCACTTTTAGACAATTCTATTTTTTAGTGCTGTGTATGAATTGAAGTAAAATATTTCATGTGGGTTTTGTGGGAGCAAAACTTTCATTGATGAAAGCTGGTTTGATATCTTTTTGGATATTTTCAAAGATATTTTGGGTTGAACCTGTTTATAAAAATTGTGACGCATTTTCAAGAGACACTTTCAAAAGACTTCATTTGGAACTTAAAGCAAGATTTATAATCATGAGATGTAGGTCTTAAAAGTTTGTCAACTTTTGCAGTTCTTTAAAAGATGGCATCAGCGGCTTTTTTAATAAGTCCAAAAAGAAAGACCAACCAACTAAATCTGAGTCACCTCCTAAACCCGAAAAGAGAGCTAGAAAGGAAGTAGATAAAAAATCTGAATCAATAAAACAGGAGAAAGTAGTAGAAAAGCAACAAGTTGAGAAGAAAGTAGAAGCTGCCGTAGCTAAAAATGAAAAGGACGAAATAGATGCAGTGGAAGTAAGACATGCCCCAGCAGTAGATATCAAACCGGAAAATTTTGAAGACACAGAAGAGATAGATAAAGACACTGGTAAGCTTGTTTGGGTTGGGTAGAAATTATTTATTGATATTATAACTTTTAACATTCCCTTATTATAATTATATTAAACAGGTGCTGATGTACTTATTATGATGTATGTCATGTGTAACTCAAAAATGTTTGAATTTTGAGTATGTTTGTCTTTTACTGATGTGTAGTTAGTCTCTATACAGACTATATCTAATATATTGCCTTATAAATTCACAAAAGTCTAAAAATTGAATTTAAAGACATCACCAAGTATGTAATCCTTGTCACATATTGGAATTACAGAGAAAAATATATTATATTTATATTTAATTATATTAAACTCAAGTATTTGTCTTTAATACTGCAAAAATAGACAATCACAACGAAAACTTTGTTTAAATATGATTGTGTAAATGTGTTTTTACTGTTTTATTTTCACAACATGGCGATGTTTGAACAAAACATAAAAATTTAAAGTAGCATTATTTTTTAAAAACATTGGTGTTTGCTTTGAGGTTCTTATCTCTTGTAATAGGAACCAGCATCAATTTACAAAACTGTTGTGTTTCAGAGCAAACAAATGAACCAGAATCAGAAGTGAAAGAAATAACCCCACGCAAACCCGTGGGTGTTGGTATGCCAGGAATGGGTGTACCTATAAGTATGGACATGTTATTAGCTAAAAAAGCGACAATGAAACAAGGAGGGTCAAAGGTGAGTTATGATAATGCTACACTCTGCTGGCAGGCGTTTGTGTTATAAGGGAAATGTATGTACATGTTTTAGACATGAAGCACTGTTTTAGTATACTCAGTTTGTATTTAACAGTATCCCAAATCGTACATCTGGTTCCTTTTTATAATTATTGCATCTACACAGTTGTGTCAGTTATTAGCATCAGTTATATCATTGGTAACAATTCCCACTTATTAGTTAAAAAGCTATTAAGAGACTTCTGTTGAGTCTAGTGTGAGGCTTGTATAAAAAAAAACAGCATATCGCACTTTTTCAAAATCCAAATGTAAATCTTTTTTCTCTTACAGAATCAAGAGGAACCAGGTACTGAAAAAAAAGCTTTAGTACCACCACCTGGTCGACAGAAATCACTGGAACCTATAAAGCAACAAAAAACCGAGCACGAGTCATTAGAACCTGCACCTGCACAAGTTAAAGCACCTGCACACAATCCTCGTAGTGCCATATTAAAGCCGTTCCCACAAGAATCTGCAAAGTCTGATACATCTGAAGCTGTGGCTCCTAGGCCACCTTCTGAAATTATGATGCCTCCTGAATCACAAATTGCAGCAACTGCACCAAGGCCACCCTCTGAATTAGTGAAACCTCCTGAATCACAGACTGCACCTAAACCACCTTCTGAAATAATGAAGCCGCTTGAAACACAGACTGTAGCATCAGTATCTAGGCCACCTTCCAAAATAATGAAGCCACCTGAAGCACAAGCACAAACAGTACAACAAAAACCTGTCGAACTGGTTTTTGTAACAGAGAGGAGTGCTCCAGCGCCTCTGAAAAAAGCTGTTGCTGTACCCAGACAATCTGGTGCACCTGAAAGTCTGCCTAAAAGTAACAGTGTGTAAATTTTGCAATTTTTTTTTGAAAATTTAAAAACTCTGCTTGAATGTTTTATGACATAGTGATTTTAATATATCAATGTGATTTTCATGTGTAAAGTACTTGTCTACTAATTAAATATGTTTTGCATTCTAGGATGCGTGTAATATATAAAAGTTAATTCTTCTGTATAGTAACTGTTTTGCTGTGAGAAAAATATGGTTTCACTTTTTAGATGTTCAGCAATTTGTTTTTGCACATTCCTCATTTAAATGCAAGGAATGTCATGATTTTGATTTGTAGACAGTTGTGCTATTCATGGTCTGAACTAGTACTTCTTATTCATTTTACAGATGATAACAGGCCACCTCCACCAACGAAACCTAAGCCTCCTCCACCAACTAAGCCAAAACCAAAGCCAGCAACAAAACCAAGGACATCTGTTGGACCTCCAGTTGACCAGACATGTTAGTAAAGTTAATATGTATAAACCATTTACTGTGATCATTAATAAAGGTGGCTGCAACAGTATAAATTTCAGTGACTTTGCTGTTAACTCATGTGATCAACCATGTTTACTTAGGGGGCACTTTTAGAAAATCTCTTTATTGTAGAGTAGAGTTTAATTTAGTATGTACATGTCATTGGCATCTTATGATTTTGTGGCTTCTGCCACTCGTCTTTATTTTATAGAGCAAGCCTACCAGTGAATTTGGTTTTAATGAAGAAAAAGGTTTATTCTATTATATTAAATGTAATTTCTAAAAATTGTGATAGATCTGGATGATGCTATTACATCAATTTCATAATTAATCTTTAATTTCTAACTGTTATTACTATAATTGCTTGCATTTTATTTAATTTCTTCGTAGTAACATTATCTGAAGATAAAAGTGGTGTAATGCGCCCAGGTAATAGACAGTCAGTGAAGGAAATGAAGGATTTATTAGATTCTGTTGATAAGAGTGCAGCTGGCGATACAAAAAGTTCATCTTTACCAAGAAGTGCTTCACCTTCGGATATAAAAGGTTAGTGAAATAAATGTTAAGTAAACTATAACCTTGATGGGTTTTTTCTCTGGTACTTTGCTGTTTTTCATATCTTATGAACTTTAAAATGTACAGCACTGTTGCATGAATTACAAACAATGTGCATGAATTTTTTATAATTTCAAATTGGCAATTTTTTTGTAACAAATGATACTTCTTTGTATACAAAATTTGATAGACCTCCATCATCATACTTTCTAGGAAATGCATCTCCTCGTCCAGTGTCTGCATATTCTGCTCATCCCAAGACCAGTTTAGACCAATTTAAGAAAATCCAAAAGGAAGTACAAGAGGAAAATAAAGACATATCTGCTACAAGCTGTCACGCAAATGTGAATTTACCAGGTAGTATAGCAGACTTAAAGAAAGACGATACAAAAATTGAACCACAAGAAAACATTTCTGCAGAGACACAATTAGAAGAAACTGCTAACAATTCAAAAATGGATAGTAGCTCTGTTACGCCTGTAAGTGAGGAAAACAGTGAGGTAGAGGTGGAGAAAAAAGATAATGAAGATAAATCATCAGATGATAATGATTTTGTTGTTGTCGATGCCACAGAATCTACAGATAATGAAAATGAAGAAATTGTTATGGTCTAAAGATGTTAATGTTTCCCAGTGGTAATGGTGTTTTGTAGTGTTAAGCTTTTTTTTCTGACAATGTGGGTTAACAGAATTATTGATGCTGGCATACAGTACATTTTTATTAACTTAAGACAAACTATCATAAGCTCCAGTATCATACCGAATTATGTATAGTTTTTAAAATCACATAAAAGTAAGCATTTCTTACTTAGTACTATTTTACTAAACTAACATTTTTCAGTTATAAAATAATCAATTAGAGATGATAATTATTTTATTGCAATTAGCATTTTATGCAGCATTTTGTTCAAACTGACCCAATTTCAGTATTTTTAGCCAGAAATAAGTTTCTTCATAAAGAAAGAAAATCAATCATTTTTTAAATGACATTTTTGACAAAAAAAAGCATTTAAATAGAAACTTTGTAAGTTAACGGAATACATGTGGTACGACTAGTCCAATATGGCCACCATAGTTCAGACATGATAGGGTGAATTTTATCCAATTTAATGCTGCAGAGAAGATAAATTTACAAGAATTTTGGAGGAACTAGCTCTAGTCTGGAATAACAAACATTATATCTATTCAGAATTCCGTTTGTTCCGGCTTGTGTTCGAAAAACTTTAATACTTTTATTACTGTTTCCTGGAAATTCGGAATATCCTGATAAAACCGTCAAAAGTTCTTAGTATGTTAAGAAACCAAACCTTCTATAAATAAAAATTAAATTTAATATTTAATTATTTCATATTTTTAGAAAATTTGTTGACTGTATTATATTTTTTATCTAATCCCATGTCATACTGTAGACCAGTGTTCTTTGTCAGCACCCAGATTGATTAACGTATAACATCTGTCCAAAAGTGTAATATTATAACATTATCTATTGCCCTTCGTTTGTAGTTCCAAATAAAAACAGTATTTGGATATGTAATGAGCTTAACTCAAGTAAGATCATGCAATTCTGCAAATTTTCCTAAGGGTATTTTGGATGTATACAGTGACAGGATTTAAAAATT
Organism: Phoronis ovalis; assembly: GCA_028565635.1. Taxonomy (NCBI): domain Eukaryota; kingdom Metazoa; phylum Phoronida; family Phoronidae; genus Phoronis; species Phoronis ovalis. The sequence goes on along the minus strand of JAOXYB010033641.1, from coordinate 4,973 downwards.
AGAATAAAAAAGTAAAAATAGAATAAAGTAGCAACATAATAGATAATGATTTGTAGATTGAATGAAATGCCACAGTGACTGCATTCTTGCATCTAGTTTATTGTAAAGTAGACATGTCTCGCATTGTAAAATGCTTCCTTTAAAAATTGTAAATAGTATAGATATACCATGATTATATTGAAGGTTAACATGATATGTTGTGATGATCATCAAATCTACTAGGTGATATTAAGATTTCTGGTGTCTCAACAATTGTTGTCGAACTAATAATGTATTTTACAAAATAATACTTGCCATGGTTAAAATTGCAACACATTTGTATGTAACAGTTGAGTACATTATCTTGAGCCTGTTACAGCAATTATGTCATTACCAGATGTTTGAAAATTAATATTAAAATTATAGTGGTTTATAATGGAAAATATGCTAGGCTTTATTAACAAGCATACAAGTAATAATGTGCCAGGTGTACATAAATTATAAATAATACAGGTTAAGCACAGTGGGTTGCTTTTGTCATGCTAACACTTTTAGTTTTGAATTAATGTGAACAAGGGGGCAAATGATTACTTCTGACTAGCTAGGCTATAACTAAAAATACTGATGTACACTGTAAATTAAAGACAGTGTTTAAACTGCTTTTGTAATGACAATATTTAATTACATTGCAGATTTGTATAATCATCACAGTCATCTGTGTGATACCTTAATACGAAGATTGTACTCTGTAGTTGAACTGTTAGGTACAATATAACACACATTAGATATTGTATTATTTTATCAGTATTAATACTAATAACTAAAAAATTAAAACTTTTAGTATTGTACCGATTATGAAACTAAAACAAAATACTATACTTTCAAACCAGACTAACGATCTTGGAATGACAAGTGTTCATAACTCTAAGACTGTAAATTTTAAAAAATATACATTAATGTTTTGCATATATTACTCTTTTAAATCTATATTTTTTTTAATAAGTAACAATATGCTTAAAAATGTACATCTAGTGGTGCTGCTCATGTTTTTAAAAAATTGCTCAGTCTCTATAAAAATCAATCTGACTTTATCTTGTTTTCAAAGAAAAATCTACACTCTGCTGGTATGAAATCTGCTGTGACACCAGCCTGAAGTCTGCAGTGCCAATTATTTCAACTATTTCCTTAATTGAAAATACAGGGGAAATAGAGATAATTAACTCCAGGTTCAGTTGTAACAATAATTTGTTTCTATTTATTGAGCTTTTTCAGCATAAAACAGGCCCCATCTTTGATCACCCTTTCCAACGCGGACAACTTTATCTTTCCATCCATCAATAATGTAGTTGTAATCTTTCTCCGAAAACTCCTACAAAACAGCAGAACTGAGTTATTGTTTAGATGGGAACTATTGTGACATATTTTGTATTAAATAGTCGTGCATTGACAGACGTGAATAATTCTGGTAACTGTCCTGACAATGCACTCGAGTGCACATGAAATAATAGTGGGTGGGTGGGAAATATAACATAGTGTTCTAATATCATATGTCTGATGTCTCATAAAACTGGTGATGGACACAATGTACTAAAGAATCATTGAAGCAAACTGTAACAGCTATAAAACCAGAGATGCCAAATCCATGGATGTCGAAAAAGGGAGATTTTTTTCAAGTGCTGCAGAAGTGCGCAATTTGAGCTAAAATTACTGTTTTAGTAGGCTTTTTAGCCAATGACTGGAAACCGGGAGATATGACATATTACAACCAGGAGACGGGTCCTAAAACAGGGAGGCTCCCTGTCAAACCGGGAGACTTGGCATCACTGAAAACCCATATAGTACATTATTAGCCAGTTGCAAACCCCAAGTCACTTTTCGAACTGATTAGAGGTTATGCAAGAAGAGACTTCATACCAAGTCAAAAAATACATTGCAATGACAGTGTAAGTGTTTTACTGTTTCAAAAAGGAGCATAAGAACAACCAATTTTGTACACAAAAGATGTGGAAAACAGTTGAAACTTCATCAGTTCAATTATCAAGAACTTTACACCGAGATGTACAGTCACAAATAAAATAGAAAAGTGTAGGTAATTTTGCGTAAGTTAAAGTAATGTTTACCTGAATGAAGGAATCTTTTATTCCTTGAGATCTCTCTAACTCTGTCTTCAGGACTTGGGCAAACTGTTCTGTTTGGTCATTAGCCTTTACATTGACGAAGCCAACTTTTTGAAGCACCTAAATTATTACATACAAGATACAGTCAACTTGCCATAATTTGAAGGAAAAATATGTTACATATTATAAGGTGTGATCAGTAACATATATGTGTCACATTTCCATTTTTACTGCAGTTTAATCATATGGTCGAAACAGTAATTGCCAAATTTCTTGAACAACAGACGAACTATTTCCTGTTGACACATAGTAATTAATGAAAACATCAAAATTTATATTAAATCGTTTAGAGTTTTTCATTGCTTCAATTGTTACCTTGCCATAAGCTGCAGGACTCAGCAAGGCATAGCCACGTTGCGCCACATATTTCTTGAAGTCATCGGAGTGTTCACCTTCACTGCAACAATAGTCAGTGATAAGAAGTTTCCCTCCTGGTTTCAAGAATTTCTGAAAGTAATATTATTAGCAGATGATTCAAGATACATCTCTGGAATTGCTTAAAATCGATTGATTCCGGATATTTCAGGCTTGCATAATGACACTGATCGCAGCTAATGTGAAGTACTAAGACTTGCTAGATTACTCAGTCTTCAGTGAAGGATTAATAATTTTGAATTTTAACTTAGAAGAATGTCTGAATGAGGATTTTGAAACTTACCAAGAACCTGGCAAATAAAGTTTCTTTGTCAGGTATATGCAGAATAGTATCTCTGCTATATATCACATCGTATGACTCGGGCTCATACTCTCGTTTTGTTGCATCCGCCACCTCAAAGGATACCTGCAGAAATATTTCAATAATTCTACTGTAATTTTTATAGATATTTTTTTAAATAACTAATTGTAATCATTTCGCATAGATTGATTTTTATGCATCCCAGTAAATTTAATGCAGAATATGCTTCGTATTTTAATGTGACATCAGAAAGTAGTCTCTTTCCAGATGGTTTCACTTGTAATTACTGAGACATCATTTCCTTACTTCTTAGATTATAGAGTGAGCTATGTTCAGTTTCTTAAAGATTACACATTATGAGCTATAAAGAAAATAACCTTTTTCAAAATTTCTCTTGGCATGCTATCCAGTCTTTCTAAAGCAATACTTATCATGTTGGACGATAAATCGACACCTAACACTTCAGCACCATATTTCTGCTCGTAATAAAAGGAAAATGTTATCTGATCAAATCAAATGTTAATACATAACACGAGACGTATAAAATACCCAGTTCATTGTTAATAAATCATGACAATTTCGATGAAGACAAACACGCTTTTATAAGAAAATTGGAATTTGGTAATTTACGATGGAATTCTTAGAGGGATGCACAAGAAGATCCTTTCAAATGAAAGCAATATTCACTTTATAACAGCGATCAACCGTTATTTGTTATGTGTATTTGCTTCTTTATGAAATAACTGACAAAAAAAAGCTATTTCCATGATTTTACAAATTTTTAAAGTATTTGATTATATAGTGAAATTGTATTGGTACCTCTGCCATGTGGAAAGCACTACCACCAATTCCAGCACCAATGTCAAGAACTCGTTGTCCTGGTTTCAAATCCAACATTTTCACAAATTCCTGAAAAGATCAAAGCCTGTCTTCTTAACAATACTTTAAAGTTCATGTACATATACATCTTTTCAATGTGTTATCTTGCATTCTAGAAGATATGGCTGGTAGAATCATCTTTCAGACAAGTACCTAGATTGCTTAGTATTTAATTTTTTGCTGTTTATATATCCTATCCTTATAGCCGGATATGCAGCATTGTTATAGTCCTTGGCGTGGCAATGTAAACAATGAGCAATATGTAGGAATTTACCTTTGTTAACTAATAATAATTGTTCAAGGATGAAATAAGTGCAGGCAATAAGAATATTAAGTAGAAAGGGAAACATATCTAATGTGATTTTCAGTTGTGACATGTAGTTTTGAAGAAATATGCAATTAATGATATTTTGGTAAATGTATCATTAGCTCTTTTTATTTGGCGCTGTTTCTTTATTTGTAAATATTGTGAGTGCGTGTAAGGAACGTGGTTATTTTTAAGGTATGTAACGTTTAAATTGTCCCATACTTTTAGAAATAATTATAAATTTACGTTAATCTTTTGAAATGTATCTAGTCTGTAACGATAGCATCTAGAAGATGCAGAATAAGTATTTTTACGCGTTAATAGATGAAAAATAAGTTATCCGAATGTGATTTTTTTGTTTGAGCCATCATTAAGAAGTAACATGTAATTAAAGTTAGATGAATATGTAATCATGTAAGTAAGAACTTACTTTTGCACATACTCATGGCATACTCAAACTATTGGCGTTATTGAGGAATAACATGTTTTCAAGCGAAAAATGGCAGATTTTATAAGAGTTATATGGAAAAAAGTGTGTTACTTAAAACGGAAGAAAAAAACGAAATATGCCTTATTTCTGTTATCTTCTTGAATAAACATATTAGCTAATTTTACCAAAAAATTAAATCATTTATCTTGTCAAACGCGCGGAATCTTAGTTGAAGTAGGAGTAATTTTTAGCACAGGTAAGCATACACCTATGAGTCACGTGATCTTTTAGCCAAAAGCAATGAGTGTCACGTTAAAGGTCATGCAGTTCCTAACAAACACACATTAAAATGAAAATACCCTTTTTATTTATTTAGAAATATCAAAAAACAATTTCGCAGCGCCACCAGTGGCGAAATGTGGTAAGCACCTGCCTTAAGTTACTTGCGAATTTGCTTTTAATAGTCTGATGCAGTACATCTGGGTATAATCAATGATGCAATATTTTTTGCTTATGAAATTGTTG
>JAOXYB010033630.1:0-14214 GCA_028565635.1 Phoronis ovalis | reverse complement strand
AGTTAGTCTATTTACTAGAAGGCAAAATGTTACCATTGAGGTGGATGGGAAAATTAATTGTATCCTTATGCCATATAGCAATGAATAACATAATCTTTCCTCTTTTAGGATATTGTATTTTAATAGGTGCATGCATGAATACAACGAATGAAGCATTGCTGTTTTCTTTTTAAGTTTACCATATATGTGCAACATCAAAAGATTTTTTTAATTATATGATTGAAATCCTTTATATCACTAATTAGGAAAAATAAATATCATAGTAAATACTCACAGATGTCGTTGTACCTGACGAGTGAATATTAAAGAAACATAAGCACATTTTATAATTACATTATAACTTTTATAATTTTTTGTTTATGTCGTAATAAACACTAGAAAGTGCTTATTGTTCATAGAATAATTTTCCATTCACGTTTGTCGTATAAATAAACGCAATTCTGTTTTCTTTGGGCATTTGTCATATTAAACTAAATGAAAAGAAGCAGGAAATAAGTCTGTCGTGAGAGTGAATTACAATAGAAATATGAAGTACAATAGAAGTTTTCATATTTAGGTATTCAAACATTACAAATTTTATGAAGACTAAATATATAAATGTGGCCCGAGGCCAAACGCCACATGGTTATAATAGTCTCAGAAGTTACTATTTTTTTAGAAAATATTTTGAAGCTTTTGCATTTGGGTTTCTAAAGATTGCAATAAGAGGTCTTTAATGGAGCATTATGAAACCAAGTTTCGTTTTCGGAAATAAAAATATTATTAATCATTCTTTTGTAAAAATTCAATGGTAAAGTGCCAGGTGCGTCGTTTTAGCATATGTGCAATTACAAATACAATAAATTTAGTGTTACGATTTAGAATTAGAATCGAGTAAATTCAATAGGTGCGGTCTGTAATATTTCCATCAAGCAAGAAAACGCAACCATTGTTCATTCGTAATTTACCAGTAGGTAAACAAAAAATCACTTTAAAGCAATAATTCACTATTTATTTCATTTTATTTTTAATTACTAGAACGGAAAATATTGAATTTGTACCTAAAATTGTTAGCCGATGTGTGACATTCGATATTAAACGATTGTAAAACTTTTTAGGTCTGATAATATATCTTTCCTATCAGGCGGCATACCCGTGCGATCGGAAAGGTATATTATTGTGTGTGCGTGTATGTGGGTGTATGTGTGCACGTTTCTTTTATGTTACCTGATTAAGAAGTCATTGTATGATATTACATTACAAAACAAGCCAAACTTGATTAATAGCTGTATTACATTTAAATTTATTTAAAGTAATAACTCAATTTATATTCAAATATAACAAATATTTTAAAGTTCTAACCATTCGAATAAGGTATTTACTTGGGAATTTACCAGAGTAGTGATTGAATTACATATTCAGTACTTAAAGTGTTAAATTTTGTTAATTATTTCACTTTCTTCATGTATAAATAATTATTTATATAATAGAAAGAATAATACGTCATTATGAATTAAGAAAGTTCCTGTTTGCACCATTGTTACACCGCTAGCCATTTCCGATGTTCCCGGCCCAAGTCACACCATTGTACATGAAGATTGCAATAAATACACTCCATTTGAAGTCTAAATACATTGAAAGAGTTTTCGCTGAAAAAACAACAACAACTTAATAATCCAGTTAAAGAAATTGAAAAAAATATTAGGCCATCAACGTTTGTTTTTGCTTAAATCCTTACCAAATTGCCTTTTGCAGAAGAATTCTAGGAGTGAACCATAACTGAAATTTTTAGCAGTGCAATTTTACAAGACTGTCTCGAAGCGCCAGTGTGAAGATAAAGAGCAAAATAAGACATATATTCTTACCGGAGTTATTGAGGAACCACCATAAAATAAGGAGATCTTGCTTGTATGTGCAACACAATGATTGGTGAATACCTTGGCTAGCCTGGAGTAGAATGTCGGATTCTATATAAAATCAAATAATCAGTGTTGACACTGGTATAAAACCTTTTTTCTTAAAAACTTTTTATTCAAACTACATTATGTTTATACTGAGATAAACAAAGTAAAGACAGAATTCCCCACTTCCGACTTACTGTATTTAAAGACAACTATATAATCAGTATCAGACAAAATAAAAATATTTCAACATTTAACCCACGATATTTTAAGTCATCGTAGTATGCTAAGGTAAACGAAAGCATGTGCTAGTGAAGCCAATGTATGTACATGTATTTTTTTACATACCTTGCGATTCTCTGCAACAAACTTTTCCCCATTTTCGCTTATCAATGTCATCCCAGAAAGGAATCGTCTACCACACCAGCGGGGAAAGGTATGTACCGGCTAAAACTCAGAAAAAAAATAAAAAAATCATATTTAATTCCTGCTTAGTGACAAACTGTACTTAAAATATTTCAATTCTTGCGTACTATACTCAAGATATTTCTATAGTGTTTGCAGTTGCAGATAAAGGCTTTTGCTTTTATACCTTTTGGGGCCGGTGCAAGGCAATTGGATGTTTAGATTTACCATATAATTCCGGGGGGCACATGGGTCAAAGGGGTATGTCCACATGCGCGAACGAAACACCGTGTGAAAACAGCCAGGTACGTAACGTGCGTTCCGCGTTAAGAGTATATATTTGGTTAAATATTTGCAAATAGGGTGTTGTTTTTACAAGGAATACAGATCTGTCTCTGTGTGTTTTGTCACCACTCAGATGTATATAGATGCGTAGTAAAAATTGGCGTTTTTCACCATCAGATGCGAAAAATCAGGGTGGCTTAACCCGAGCGGAGACTTGTTTACTTATCTGATGATTTTTACTGTGAGGTCTGCCAAATAGTCACTTTTCAAACCTGCGAGTCTTTCAAAGGAGTGCTTTTTAGCAGGCTATATACGTGTTTAAGGTTTTTTAAAAACATGCTCGCGCATAGTATGAACCTACCCTTTACACAAGTGACACCCCCCCAGGTATAGTTGTTAGTTGACACGTGATAATCTGGCACATGAAGATGTCTAATAAATTTCCGCGTCGAAGAAATAATTTATAAAATCTGTTTTCCAGGAAATTCACACAATATCACTAGACTTAATCGTTTGGAAGGTAAACAGAACTAAGAAAGGGAAATGTGTAAATAAATGGTTTGGAAAGAAAATGGACTATATTAAAACAAAGCAAACAGCTTCAAGGAAATGAAATAGAAAACAAACATAGAACTAAAAATGTTTTTCCTAGTATTTCAAAAGTATACATACTAAATACAATAGCAGATTGAATGTAATAAGCTAACACGTATACTGTGCATTCTCTAACATTGGTCTTAGGTAGCATTTTAAATTTATCGGACGACATATATTACATCTGTCTTATAAGGAAATACTAAAACTGTACAATGGGTATCACATGTACTGACTCCTAAAAAGCAAATATTTACACAGACCCTATAAGATCACCCTTTCTTTACTATATTTATAGACGGGAGAGCATTCAGGTGGGCACTCAGGCTTGTGAATGGTCTGAACAAAGACTCTAAACAAGTGGTCCTGAAAAATTACCCCTAAACGAGACCATCCTCAAAAACGAATCATCCCCAAATTCCCTAAATATATCCAACCAATTAAGACTTTCATTACCAACAATGGAACCTAATAAGACCAGCTAGAACCAAAGAACTAATTCTTTTTGTTCAAAATTGCCAATTTTGCTACTCTAAATGCGTAACGTGCTCAATCCTCAAATAGGCACCCTTTCACGCGATTTTTATAACGAGACTACGAACCCACCTTATACCTGAGTGCCCCCGAGATTTATACATCTTGTAAAGTAAGTGCTCGTCGCTTATTCAAATCCATATACCAAATCGAAAACGCCCACACACTGAACTTTGCAATAAAAAAACCCGAAGAAATATCATAACAACACACATTCGCGTTATTGCTCTGGACAAAAATGTCACATCCAAAATGTACGTATTAGATACTGAAAGCAGGAAAGTAGCGCTTACGATAAGTCATTTGTTTCGTTTTTGCTGTGTCACTTGTAAATACGGTCATAACATCCAGGCTGAATAAAACTTTTACCTCAGAAATACAAATAAAATCTTGTGCAAATGTATTAATCAAGCACCAGGCTCGTACAATGTGTTAAAACTAGGAATTTAACTTGATATATTTTTTAAGTTTTTATGTTCTAACATTCAAAAGCAGTTTCTAAACAATGTAAAGTTGTCTTTCATAATTTAAAAAAAGTATACAATGTGCACGAATACATGCTAAGTTATTGACTTAAGGTAGAGTGAAGATGGACTTCATGCTTCGATTCTATCACAACACACTTTCCAGTTTGAAATTCATTGTTACTGAAAGTCTTGTTGAAAAGTTTACTTTAAAAAAAAAGAATTTTGGCAACTTTTAAGTTGTCTCTGGGCGTTTCTAAGGTAAATTTACCTATGAAAGACCCAGAGACACTTGTTGTCAGCCAACTGTTAACACGTAAAAGGTAGGCCCAAGTCAAAAAAACATTTTTTAAACTCAAAATTGCTATATTCAAAACATTCAAATATGTACATTATCAAATACCTGTTAGTGCCGTTTTGACTTTTCTCTTTCATAATTTCACAAATTTCACCGCCTTTTCGTAAAATAGGATTATGCCACAGCAAAAAGAAACCTTGTTTAACGGATCAATCGCTTCAAATTTTGCCGTTTTCACTTTTATTTTCTTTTTTAAAATAAACCTTGTTTAAAAATAATAAACCTTGTTTAACGGGCACGGCCGCTTTGCGCTTATAAAAAAACGTTATAGAAGCCTGTTGTTTCGTTTTCAGTGGGCCTATGAGCAGATAATTCATGAGTGATAATAACTTAATTTTAGTCAATTATTCATTCTGTTTATATGTTTATTAAGCTGCTGAACGAAATAGGTAGTACAAATCCAACTGTATCGCCAAAAACCAAAAACATCATTATAACCGTTGGTTGCTAGCACTGGTAAGAAGTTTGAATATCAATTTTAAACAAAAGCTGGTGCTGTTTACATATATAAAAGTCTATGTCAGATCAATATCAAACCTTGATGTGTTAACACAAAACAAACTTTAATATACATAGCCTTAAAAACTAATTCACAAATTAGCAAACTAGACAAAACATATCGCACAGTAAATCAGAGATCAAAAGTCTTATTATTTATTTAGCTCGTTTATAATATCTTGACATTTGATGTTTCGCATATGATCACAAGTTTGTAGGGTATTGTTCCATAATGTTGTCCATGGACAATCCATCACTATACCATTACCCGGGCACATGTAATATTTTGAGCAATCCCAGGGGTCGGCGTAGTAAGAACCGCGTGGCCTGTCTTGACAGTCATAACGGATACCTGTAATAATATTATTATTATTATTATTATAGTTTTTGACATAAACACTTATTGTCATAATGAATTGCTCTATTATATCTTGCAACTGGCCAGAAAAAATCTTCTGTTCCTGCCAATTAACAGTTTTACCACTACAGCACAGTCATTATACTTTATAAAATGTTTTTACTAGAAAGTCTACCTACTTTTATTTCTTTGTTTAAAAACAAACTCTCACAAAATTACTAATAGAAAATGAAAAAAATTTGATTATATTATTGACCTGCTTGATGTTCGGATGGTACTTCGTTACACGGCAATACAGAAGCCCAATTACAAACTTTTCCTGTGTTCCACCATCTCATTCCAGAACGACATTGAAACAAACTGACATCTTCGCATACATAAAATTTGGCACAGCTGGTGGGATCACCATAACGACCATACGATAAACCATGGCATGAGAAGTCTACGAAAAAAATCAACTAATGTTTTGTTATCATACACTTCATTTTCTTTCTCAGTAACCGAATTTGAAAGTTATGCATAACAGATGCACGAACTAGTTATGACAGTAATCATTGATTTTGTTTTGCAGTGGTGACACATATTGTTACCACTGTAAATCAATATTAATCCGTCATAGCTAATCGCCTGAATCGGAGCCAACTAATGATATAGAACGAACTGAACATATTTTGGAAGACTTGAGAGAATCACTTAAAGAACTTTAATGCAAACGCCACATCTATGCATAGAAACTAGTATTCTAAACTGGGTTTTATTTCGAGGAAATGAAAACTTCTAGCAGTAAATCTTACCCTGACAAGCGACACCAGTCCATCCAGCAGCACACAGACCATTGAAACAAGCACCTGTTCTTTTATTACAAATGTCAGAACCTCGGCAATGACAAGTTTTATTACAATCAGAACCATAGACTCCATCAGCACAAACTATAATGAAAACAAAAACAAAATCATTTGCCAGTAAACAGAATACAAAAAAAAATTTCTTGGAATTTCTCACTTTGCGAGCTAAAATCCCTTTGTTGAAGTAAATGGAATATTTTCGAACAGTCTGTTAATTGTCTATTTGTAAGCGAATGTGCTATTTTGCATTTTCTGCATCTGTTTACATTTAAAGTGAAATATAAAAAAGGAAGACATCACCTGTCTATGCGGCCACAGTTGAACATCCCGTGTTAGTACGTTTTCACTTACCGTGGCGACAATACGGTCGTCCTTCGAAACCAGCAGCACATGAACCAGGACAAGCACCCGTTACTGAATTGCAAGTACCGTCTAGACAGTGACATGAGAACCGACAGTTTTCTCCATATTTATCAGGCGGACAACCTAAGTTGGATATCATATTTTCAAAATCATTAAAATTCATGTTTTTAATTCATCGGCGAGTCCGTTTGAAACGATTTATTATCCAAAAGAAATACTAAACAAAGTTACAAAAACTACAGGTAAAAATTGCCACAGAATCTTGTAATTAAACTTAACCAAAGACTACCATGCGTGCACATACCTACTTGGCAATCGGGTCCCATCCAGCCAGACTGACATTGCATATCATTGCATACACCGGTATCGGGGTCGCAAGAGTCGAGATTGAGGCAATGACAGAGAGAAGAACAAGAAGGTCCAAACGTACCACCTGGACATATGGTTGTGTCTAAAATGAAAAAGAAATATTGTCCTTGCTGACGTCAGAAAATTGTTATGTATATTTATTATTACAGTAACTAGTCTTTGATGTTTTAATTCCAACAAGTATCGGAGAGAGTAGAGAGAGGGGAATTACAATAAACACATTTTTAAATAGTAATAATTAAAATTGTATTTACTATAATGATGTGAACCTGTTATCTCGAAATACAAAATGACGGTCTCGAAAAATCTAGAATTTAACATAGAGAAATATTATAAAACTTACTGGTTCCATTGTTTGGCAGTTCTATCTGACAGTTAGATCCCGTCCATCCGTTAGCACAACGACCAGATGGGCACGTGCCAGATTCCGGATGACAAATTTCGTCACCGGCACAGTGGCAAGTGTTTACACAGTTTTGTCCAAAGCTACCATGTGAACAAACTGGATAGAGAAACAACTTTGTATACGTGTATATCATGTACATGTTTCAGCATTGCCAAAAGAAGCTATAAATAAGCGATTTCTGTTTTGCTTTTCCTCATGTTTATGACGTAAGGAGGGTTATTGGGTCAAAAACTGTAGTATTATAAAATTATATAAATTGCTTAGTTCATAATAATAAGTTCATAATAGATGCACCTCAAAGTTTTTAATTTTATTCTATTTTTACTAATTTTTTTTAAATTATACACCTACCTTGGTCACAGTATGGAGGGTTTAGGAATCCTAAAGCACATGTGTTTGAAGGACATTGCCCTGTTTGGCGATCGCAAACAGATCCTATTGGACAGCCAGAACATTGGTTCGTACAAGATGGTGGTCCCCAGTAACCATCATTACATTCTATAAGACGTGAATATTTTATACAGCGATGTTTTTCAATAGCATGTACATATGTCTACGTATACCATGTAGCTTGGAGGGATTTTAGTGTGCCATCCTTCATCACATTATAATTAACTGAAATCGTTTCTAAAAAATTGAATGTTTGGTTTCATTGAAATTGTGGAGCATAAAAAACTTCTTACTTACCAACAGCAACCGTAATTGGATTCCCAACAGTTGTGTTACCCCCATCTGTGGAAACGCCAATTGATATATTGCCAGTATTGCCAGAGGGAGGTGTAACACAACTAATTCGAAGAATGCTTTCAAAATTGCCTTCGACAACAATTGGACCAAAAACACACCGGATATCCATAGTTTCGTTGAAACATGGTCCTTGAATGTAGATAACTTCACCCCCTTGTAATTGAATACTTGGAGGGTACATCGTAATAGAACCGTTTCCTACAGACAATGTATCAAAGAGGATGTTATGTAATGATAGATACATGTATTTTCCATTTTTGTTATATTTTAAAAATAATTATAAAATAAATCAGCCTTTAATATTCTGTCACAGACACTACATAACGCCATCACTGCCTAGTTTGGAAAAGCGAAAGTACATTTCATATCATATTTTCGTTTTATGCGGACAGACTTTTTGATTTAATCTGTGAATTACCAAAATTAAAACAAATGCTTGTCAAAATTCTATTAGACAAGTTCAAACAATACAAACTATGGATTAAAAAAAACATGTTCGTAAAATAAAAGTACCCGAATCATCGCATGTGACTGATTCAATGTCACTTTGGTCAATTCTGAAGACAAATTTTCCAGGTATTCCAATATTAGACATCGTTTCCAAGTCCACAATATCTGGCGTACGGGATGCAGGTAAAGCGTAATAATTGACGTCATCACCAGCGTTGAAGCCCACCTAAAATATGCATAAAAGTCATTCTAAACCAGCATCCATAAATAATAAACATACAGCTGTAAAACAAATTAAAAAAGAATAACAACATATATTATGATTCAAATCGTTAGTGATTTCACAACTTGTGAAATAGTGAAACAAACCGTAATGCAAAAATAAAATAAACAATTTTAAAATTTCATGTCATTAATTATATCATAATAAAGTCGATAAAAAAAATGATGTAAATTATGTAAAATTATGCAAGAAAACTAAACAAGTATTTGGAATATTTTTGTTAGAATAGTAATTTTTCTTTTGCGTTTCTAAGAAATAAGTACGAAAAATTATGAAACCAATTTTTAGGCATAAATAATTTTAAATAAACAATTTGATATTTTCTATATTTTTTATTACGTCATAATAAATATTTACTAGTCAATACTTATGAACGTGCAAGAAAATAAGAAAGTATTTGAATATTTTTCTTTAGAATAATTTTCCGCTTGCATTTCTAAGAAATAAATCCGAAAAACAACGAATGACAAACATAAATATTTTTAAATTATAAATTGCCACTTTCTGCATTTTGCTTGCTTCGTAATAAATACACGAGGTTACACTGATTATTAAAAATATTTCTATGTCTAACAATATTTCATTTACCACGTGGAGGACCAACATTGAAATGTGCTCATTAAAATTTATGACACAATATGTAATGATAGTATCATATATAATATAAGTGGATTCATCCTATCGTGCAGTCGATTTTAACATTAGGGTGCGTACGTATTGTACACGTCTCAGCCACTCGAATAAAGGATTTACTTAGGAATTTGCTATAGTGATCGAATTGCATGATATTCAGTATACATGTAAACTGTTGTTAACTGTTTCGCTTTTTTATTAAGTTGAACGTTTTTGTATGTATATTAGAAAGAATAATGTTAGTAATTATGAATTAGAAGAGTTCCAACCTGCGCCGGTGTTCCACCTAAACCTGTCACAGAGTTTCCACCGCTAGCCGTTCCCGTCGTCCAAGTCACACCATTGTACAGAAAAATGGCAAACGAATTCACTCCATTTGTTGTCAAGATACATTGGAAGGTGTTTCGCTTTAAAAATATAACCAAAGAATCAGAAATTAAATAAATTAAACAAAAGTATTAGGCTTGAAATCTTATTTCTACTAAAATCTTCACCGAATTACTTTTTGCAGAAAAATTCTGGGAACCGCAACGAAGTTTTAGCATGCAGTGCAATTTGACAAAACTATCCCGAAGCACTAGTGTAAGGATACAGAGAGCGAATGTTGACTTACCGGGGTTGTCGAGCTGCCACCATAAAATGTGACATCGTCCCATGTGGCAATGTAAACAGATCTTGCGGTGTAATGTAAATGGTCCAGCACAGTTTGGCGAATATCTTGACTAGCTCGGAGTAAGATGTCAGGTTCTGTATAAAATCAATTTTAAATCGGGGACATTATAAAATTGCAAATGTTAACATTGACAGAAAAACTGTTTTTTTCTTCAATAAATTATTTTGTATTCAAAGTGCATATGCTTATACTCAAAAAATAAAAAAATGAGAATTTACCACTTATACAATGTTATAACCTGTTTCTACGGAAATAAAAACAACTGATAAACATGCAGCCAATATATTAAAAAAAATAATAGTAAATCTTGGTTGTTTTAGTTATCGGTGTTTGTAGAACAGAATCGCCTTTTCACTATTAACTATAGCGTTTATTATTTTTTTAACTAAAATATTTTAGGTCAAGTTCCATATCGGAGTGTTACAGTTTACACTACTATAATATACTCCAGTATGTGCTACACTGATGCCACTGTTCGTAGATGTTTTTTTTTTTACTTACCTTGCGATTCTCTGTAGTAAACTTCTCCCCATTTTCGCGTGTCGACGTCACCCCAGAATGGAGTAATCATCTTCCCACCAACAGGAAAAGCTTCTGGTGTATACTGGCTAACCCCATTTCGAAACGATAATGCGCCATTCGTATTAACCTTTAGGTATAAGTGTCATGGGTAAAATTAATTGTTATTTTCATTTTTATACAAAATTCCTCTTTTGGCATTATATAATTATGATTTTTTGAAAAATTAAATTCTTAAACTTTAAAAATACTTAAGGTAAAATTATATGGTTGCTACTTTTTATACAATCTGTATTCGGTCTACCTAACCAGCGCGGACTCATCGTCAATATCCACACTCGCTTAACTTGCCAGGAACTCGAACGGATTTTCCCTGCTGTTCGAATTCCCGAAAACCTGCGGAGTACACGGAAATGACAGTTCGAGTAACAGGAATTTAGGTGCGAAAACCCAGGTGCGAAAATCGAAAAAGTGTTCGTATGGGAGGAAAAGGGCGCGCGAATGAGGATTGACGGTTCGAGTTCACAGTGATTAAGCAGGCCTGTGTATGAGCAGAAATTGTATGGTTCTTGTTACTGCTATGGGGTCTTATTACCGTTGTATTGTTTTGGGACCGCAAACAAAAACGTCAAATATACGTGTAATAAACAAGATTTTCTTATAGCACTAGAAAAATAAATAAGACAAAAATAAAAAAAATTGCAAATTAGATTTTGTATTGATAAAACTTTATTGTAAACATTAAAAAAATCTACCGCCAGACATTAACACAAATTCTTTTTAAAAAAGTTCTTCAAACTTGAAAACATCTCTGAAATATTATTATTTTACTTACGAAAATATCTGTATACACTCCACTGAAAAACGGGAAAGGAACATTCAACGGTAAAGGACCGTGAAATTCATCATCATTTTTGTGAAGTTTGTTGTCTCCATATGCTTCTCCAAAAGGATATAAGTCACTCATAGGTATCAGACCGTAACAAACAGATGCAATATATGCATACGCACAAAGATTCAAAACTAGACAATGCATTTTCCACCTAAGTTTCTATATGTAATAACTTTTTGAAGAACGCACTAAAATTCTATAAACTTAGATTTTTGGAACAAATCTAGCTCTCTCTTCCAAATTTGTAAAACAAGTTATTATCAAATGTTCGATAATTAATAAATAAGTTGATGTAAAACTAAAAAAAAATTTAGAAATCAATTGTTTAATTCCTGCGTACTGACCAATTGCACTTAAAATAGTTTATGGTGTCTGACTGAGGGTGCAGGTTTTTATATCTTTTGGGACCGGTACGAGCCGCACCTGAAATTGGATTTTTAGATTGCCGACTAATTAATTGCATGATGCTTGACACGAGATAACCCGGTTCATGACAGTATCAGCGTAATAAATTTCCGCGTCGAGATAAATAATTTTGGAAATCTATTTTCCAAGAAATGCATGCAATATTAGTAGATTTACAATTGGAATCGAATTGAACTAAAGAATTGAACTAAAGAAAGGAAACGGAAATAGCTAAATGTAAAGCAAATGGACTGAAATGAAAATGAACTATAATAAAAGAAAGGTAACAGCATTAAATAAATGAAATAGAGAGCAAACAAGCAAATTCAAAATTTCAGGAATAAACAGGAAATGACGATGGTTATTTTTTAGCCTTGATAATATTTGTGAAGTAGATACAATCTGCCGATGTAACCTTATCTAAAATTGGCCTAAGTCCGGGGCCTAAGTCAACATTTTCAAATTTTATAACATTATTTTATGACGAAACACTAAACGTGTTCTTTGGTAACACACGTACTGACTTTTAAACCCAAATATTTACACATATCAACCGTATAAGATCAATCCCCTTTTTACATATAAATATACCTGTTGCACCGTAAGAAGTTCATTTAATTTTTTAATTGAAATTTTCACCTTTTTGAGTTTTTTGCTTTGATATATTTATTCTTAACTTTACGATTGTGAAACTATATAGTTTTTAAAGGTATGCGATATGGTATAAGGACAAAATTGATTTAATTTCCCATCCACTTCTATAGTAAATTCATGTAATTTAAATCATTATAAAAATTCCCCAAACATTGCGCGAAGAAAATGACCTGTTAAGAACTGAAGATTATTATGTATACTATTCCCAGTTAATTTAATGACCAGCAAAGTTTTTTGCTATTCCGCTAATAATGTAGACTACCCCCAAGAAAATGCAACCTAGCAACTGACAAAATTCACAGCTTTGCCCTTATAGCTCAAATAATCCTATCAAATTTTGGTTTATTTTACTTTAAAAAGCTAATATTAGTTTCAATCTCCTGTACAGTGATTTACCTTTCAAACAGAAACAAACAAAAAAGCCAGCGCCAAGGAGGAAAAAAGAAAAAATCATAAATTTAAGGTTCACGGACTTCGTCCATGCAGCAGGGCCAGACCACTCCACCACCACTGTGGTTACATCAATTGTGACCTTATGCCATATCAGCACAAAAAAGGTTTTGTACCACTGATTGAACGCCACCTGTAGACTGGTTCCCTGTCCTCCCGCTAGATGATCCCGCCTTATCAGAGACATCTAGCGGGAGGAGAGGGAACCAGTCTACGCCACCTGTTGCACACTCGTCAATCTTTGCGAGAATAAATAACGCCAACATTTTTTATCAAATTTGCCTTCAAGATGAACTTTGGTTTGTATCAAATTTTGCCCAATTTCAAATAAAAGTGGGGTCCTCAGGTTGCCAGCAACGCATGCAAAATACGGGACAATGGAACGCAAAAAAAACAGTAATACTCCCTAAGGTCACAAGATGGAGCTGTCGCCATCGAAGTTAAAATATACCTGTTTTGATATCTATTTATTTTTTATTTCTGGAGTCTAAATCTTTAGATCATAATTTGGCAATATTCAATGGTATACATATACTTTTTCAATGTTTTAGTAGAGTAACGGCAGCACATTTACAAATAAACCCGAGTTGTATACAACATCATTACATGCTAAATTTAAATACCCGATCCTAACAAATTTTGAGTCGGAGACCATGATCTAGAGCTTGAACATGCCAGATGGGATAAAGCAAAACTAATAGCTAGTGAACGATATTGTAAATTCTGTCACAATTTAATAGAGGATGAAGTTCATTCTGTAACTAAATGTCCAAAGTATGATATTCCAAGAAAAACAATGTATTAAAACCTCAAAATCATTATTCCAAATATATAGATGGAAAATGTGCTTTTTCTTTACTCTTTACAAACACTAATTTATTGACCATTTCCCAACTAACTTGGTTCCTCGTCAAAGTATTTCCATCTGCGCCAGGCTGATCTGCGCAGAATTATTGAAGACAGCAGCAGCATAACAATAAGTCAAGTTACATATTCTCTTTAACTGTACAAAGTAATATTCATGCACTTGTACAATATATTATTTGCATTTAGTAGTTCGTTTGTTAGATTGGCTTAGTCTGTAGTCCAGACTGTTTTCTGCATATTATTATTGTAATATCATTTATTGTAAAATATCATAATATTTGG
>JAOXYB010033619.1:0-14215 GCA_028565635.1 Phoronis ovalis | reverse complement strand
AGTTATTATTAGCTAAAAAAGGTAATTTCTTTAATATTAACCATATTGAAAAGTATCACGTCAAGACTCATAGCAACACAGTGATCCTATAGATAGGATAAACAGCAAAAAAGTAATATAGGTCAATGTGAGGAATCACAAAACATAAACAAAATAGCACAACTGCAGTGCTACATAATTTAATGTTGAGAAATATTTATGACCTTCATATGTCATGATGTTACAGCCAGAGACCTACCCAAGATGAAGGGGCATGCCAGGCGTATGTTCAACAATGTGTGCAGTGTCCAGCTCTGTCAGGGCATTTTGGGCATCTTCAACAATGCTGTGATCATGCTGATAACAAAACATAACAAACAAAAACTGAATACTACTCCCTGCTTATCATGAACTCTCTTGGTTTGCTTACAGCACATATAGCTGCTATACAGATAGCAATGTGACAGTAGGTAAACCACAATGTACTGCAATGCTCTGCATATATCAACACATCTGGAAGTTTCTGGTCTGCACTACCTGCAAGCGAATGAAACTAAAAAACATGAAGAAAAGGACAGGTACTGAAATGATTTGTCATCTATCCTGCAAGGATTCCAGTATCAGCTGTGCAAAGCAAAAGAAGATGAGGTTCGTAGTCAATTTCAGATTAGGGTTTTCCGCTTTTAGATGTTTGGAAGGGGAGGAAGTCATTTCAATAAAAGAAATATGGTTGGTGGGATTCTAATCAATACAGTAGTATGTAATAAAGCATTAATATATTATGGGTGGTGGGCCATTCTAAATATTGCCTTTCCCCCTTGTACAACAAAAAGTGGAACAGTCCTAATACTGTATGATAGGAGAAGACTTACCTCTATTATGAATACAATGTGGCTCTATCAAAAAGCAGAATCTGTATAATTGTACATGCAACAATTTTATTACATGCCCAGCACTGAACCTAAACACCTAAGCGACCCGGCAGTGATCCCAGTACGAATGAACAGCTACGGACTGAAACCAAGGGCAATAGGTCTAGCATATATTAAGAAAATAAATGGTGGTTATAGTCTTTAAAGCCTATTGTAGATGGATAATTATACAAAAATGGTGCTACAGTTTCCACGGTACACTATGACATTTTGCAATGAATGGATGCAATATCGCCAATATTTAACAATGAAAAACAGAGGTATTTTTTGCAAAATCAGGATGAAACATGTTAAAATTAGTTTTGTAATGAATGGACGAAGCATATAACTTACTTTTTCAAAAGTGTATTCAAGCTTTTCTAATTTACAAAACAAGTAATCCTAAATGTATTCATTTTGTGAATGTATTTATAAAGTGAGTGCAAAGTATAATTTGGTTAGCCGAAACTAATACTCAAAGCCTGTCCTGTTGCTAAAGCGACCTCCTGTGTAAGACAAGTGTTACAAAAGTTTGGACATTGAAAAGAATCTCTGATACAGAAAGCATTAGAATCTATATTTTGGAAAGTTTTGCATTTGCAAAGGTACATTTATGCATAGAATAGTAAATCTTTAAATGTAAACATTTTGTTAGCAGGGACAAGCAAATGTATCTGAAATTATGGAGATGTTCATTCAGTTCTATTTTATCAGTACAGGGTATAGCGTAGGAAACACAGTACGTTGCATTGCTTTTCTCCAGAAACTTTTATATCGGGAATACTTTTGTTTCATGACGTTACCAAGACACTGCATAATACGAAACCACGTAAAAAGCTATTTATTTATGTTTAAATAGTAGAAGACCGAGATGAGATAAAATAAAAATTTAACTTTAATTCTATATATGCTAGACCTATTACCCTTGTTGAAACAGCAATGTTATGCATGACCTTGTACTTACATGTACCAGGAGCCACTATTAATACAACAATACACCTCTACATTTTGCAGCTAGTGCACACCACAATAAGCCAAGGACAGAAGCAGTTAAATTAATCTTTTAAATTTTGAATGCATGCGCCACAATCGTTTTTTCTTACTTTTAGTTCAAACCCTTTTCACACAGTCCAGAATTAGTCTCAGTGAGGAATGTTGCATTATACGGAAGGAATTTTAATTTTTCTGCAACATGTTCTCTTTGTGTCATTCTGCATCGATCAGAATCAAATACATATGCCTGATGTAAATCTGCTAATAGAAAAGCAGGGAAAATTACAATTATAAGAAATTGGATTAAAGGTTTGAACAGAATCAATTGCTAAAGTCAGAATTATTTAATTTGGAACATTTAAATTTGTTACTTACCAATGTCAATGTGGTCAGAAATTCCCTATACCATAGCTTCAGATATTTAAGTTAATGATTGTAGATACACATCATAGATGGGAGATTCTGGGCAGCTAGCATAGCAATAAAGAGGTAAAAAGAATGCATACCTACCTTAAACAATAAAAGGCAATCCAAACCTAATATCAATGTCCGGTTGCTAATCTTTATCAATGTCCGGTTCCTAATCTTTATTATTAGTGTGGCAATGAACACAGATATTAATACTTAATATTTATTATAATGTTATTTAAAATGATGACATATTTAATTTATCTACAATTGTCTTATTTTTTGTTTTTCAGAAAATGAAATAATAATTTCTTAAGCCATCTCTACTCTAGCTATAATTCCTTGCCAATGTAATACTGACACAAATTTAAAGGCATGCCTATTTTGTATGCAAACATTGATCAGCCTATGCTGTACACATAGATATCTACACCAATTAACGGATTAACATATACTAGGAACTGGACAATGATAAGAATTTCAATCTCCATTCAGTGAACCTAGGAGTACAAAAGGAAAAAGTGAAAAACCTTACTTCATGCAATCATTGCTTTGGAGATGTGTCCTGCCAAGATTTAAACACTAGAACAACATGCAAATCTCACCCTAAACGTAACGCGTGTCCTGCATGTCTCATGCCGTCTTCTCCCAGTAAGCCAACGGATTCTTCTGTCATGGTGGGGTCATGCATAGCCTGTTGATGTTGATGAATTTCAGCCTGACATACAAATAAATGTGGACCCCATAAAAAACCCTTCCCTCAGGATAATAATACATAAACAAAACTAAACAGATAAACCAAACTTGAAAACAAACTTGGAACAACCACCACAAGTGCACTTAAAATGTCAGGTGTAATATTTCATACTTTTGCATATTAAACAGAATTTTAACAAATCAAAATCTGTATGTTTTGTGCTATGAATAGTTGTTCCATTTATCCACTGTTATTAGGTATAAATATCAGTATCTAAAGTACCATAAATCTTCTATTTTTTTTGCAGTATGTAGTAAATACTTTTGGTTTATCATACTGCAATTAGAAAAATGTCTACACATTCGTACACAATAATATCATGCGTACAAGACATCATATTATGTTTTGACAACTTCAAGGTCAAAGATATAACTGTCATTTGGCTTTTAGAGAAGCCCAACTTTAATAGTAAATGGAAGTAGACCAAATTTTGTAACTGCCACTTGACTAAAGATACATGACATGATATAGAGACTAAGAAGGTTTATGGCACAGCAGCACAGACAAGACAAGTGCAAGCATGCTAATAAATAGCACAGAATAAAAGCAATGAATACCAGCTAGACTACGTTACATTGCATTTTTAACAAATCAAAAAAATAAAACACTTGATGCAGAAATGTAAACAGTAGTGCACAGCTGAACTGAACAAAAGGTTACAATGCTAACAAGTTATAAAAATGTTTTATTTTTTTTTACAATACACTTGGGAAACATGCATTAACAACTGATGTATGTAACCCAAATGCAATGGATACAGTATCAACACCTGCATCATTACATGATTGACCTGATACTAATTACTGATTAATTTAGTTACCATTGTAACCTTTAGAGGGGTCTTAAATATGATAAAAACTTAAAGCTGCTTCAACCTGCAAAACACAATAGAATATTAGGGAAAGCTTATAACAAGATTAAGAGAATGAATTATGTCCATAAATTATAGAATTATAAGGTGACATATGATACTGAAATCAGAAGTGATGATAACAGTACCAAAAAGTCACATGATAGTTCCTCACAACAATGGCAAAACCAATCTAGGAATAGAAATAAGAAATGACAAAAAAGCAAATATTGAGTCCGACGTTATCAAAGTTTATTCAGCTACATAAGAAATGAATTTAAGCTTACATCAAAGGTGCCACGGTTGACATTTTTCTCTCTGATAGCAATCTATCTCATCCATCAGGTAATTAAAAACAGTGTGTATATTAAATGATATTTACTACTTTAGATAAGGGAGGCCATTGTTATCAGACTAGGAAATATTTCAACATGGCTTCAACAGCATTGAATGTATGCATTATTTTTGTGTTTTGTAGTGACTAAAATTTCAATTGTTTTCAAAAAAATATTCTGGAATAACAGATGAATATTTATTCAGGAAATAATTCATTCACTTTATTTGAGAGTGCATTCAGAGTGACTACATTTTTAAAACAAATGCCACACTTAAATCTGCACTTATTAAATAATGTTTGGCAAAGAAATAGACTTGTACAAGAATTATATGATTTTCTTGATTCTGTAAAACTTTTAAAAGAATCTTCAAATTTTTTCACAAACTTGCTTAAAAACATGAACTTATACTGAAATAATGAAATATAACTTCCTTTTGAGCAAGTCTATCAAAGAAAATTCTTCTTGAGACAGTCTAATCTAATAATACTTAGAGCACTATATATGGCATACAACGAATGTAAATCTAGAAGACAGTGGTCAACTGAGGAAATGACAACATATATAATTCTATAATTTACACTAAAAAATTTAATAAACTTATTCTAAACTTTTAAAGAGAAAGCTAATTTAACAACAACATTAAAGACTTCCCTTCCCACTTCAAAATCCCCTAAATTCAATACAAGCACTCATAGAAATAGATTAGTGATATTACTATAATTATTAAAGGTCAAAGCATTAATTTTACACATGAATATTAAAGGTGCCTATTGACATGTTTGGCATTTCTTTTTTTAAAGCAGATGAAGTTATTTTGGAAAGGAGAGCACTATTCCTGTTTGATAACAAGCAGAAATGTCCACCATATATTATAATCAAGCGTTCTCAGTATGTTAATGAGGCAGTGTCACAATTTATGCAAAGCAGGTATTGATTATTCCTGCATATGGATCAATACCTCGCTAACATGTCTATGCAGGTCAGATCTTTAACATAAGCAGAAAATATTCACCAAATATGTAATCATAATGACTTTAGTATGTTTATACAATTCACATTGTTACCATAGAACAGGACTAATATTTTAAATTTGTGTTCTTACCTCGTCAAAGAATGTTTGTGTCTTTCGCAGGATATGTTTGAGTTCAGTTAATTCTAAATAATTTCGTTTCAAAGCCTCTGAATTGGCATTTACTTCTTTCATCTCATTTTCAAGTTTTTCAAAAGTTGCCTACAAGACAACATTCGTTTAGTCCATATAAGGTACGTGCTTGACATCACATCTCCTTAGGCAAAGCAATAACATCTAACAATTAATAGGGGTTTATAAACTTGGGGAGAATCAATTACATAAAATAATACAGAAAATTTGCAACTCAAAATATTGTAATACGACACTTTTATTTATGGAAGTTTTACCTCTAAATCTATCATTTCTCTAGGAGCAGGAGCATCAGGATTATCACCCGTGTCTAACATAGGAATACTATCCTTCTTGATTTCTTTTTCCAGAAACCCTACAATGCAAAGTTAAAGTAAAGTGAATTATTTTATAGCATAGACAGTCCAGAAAAAATTCAATAGTGTAGTTGACTTTATAGCATATTTCGGTAAGAGGAAACCAATCTATTGCTCTAGCTTGTGACCTTATCTTTGTTTCTGCTTAGCCTGGTTTCATGCTACCCCTCTTGATAATTTGACTTGTGATGCAATAGCCAAACATCCTGGACACTAGCTATCAATTCACAGTTAAAGTGCCTTCAAAAAATGTGTAATCCCTATCGCCTGAATTCTTTATCACCCTCTGGATACTCTCTGTGGACAGAAATTCAACATTGACTACTTTTATTCCACCTGACTACCGTTCACACATGCATAAAACATACCATCCATGTGTCACTTTCTGTGTAAATGGCTACCAAAGAGTCTAAGACTGGGTTTCTTCTGCAGCTATATTATATTATCATCATTAACACAGCTAATCTATGACACTTATCTCAGGTACTTACGTAATTTCCTTTCCATTTCATCACATCTTCGCACTTCATTTACAAATTTTCTTTGGAAAGCATTCACATCTGGATTTAACTACAAATAAAACATATGTATGAATTCCAATGTATCCCAGATGAGCATCTAATTAAATAATAACATAACATTGGAACTTGCTTCATAAAATATATAAACAATTGCTGGCATGTATTAAAGGTATACTTACATCTCTAAACTGAACAAGACCCAGTTCTCCAAGCTCTGATACACATGCATAAGCTGCTTCTGATTGCAGGAAGAGCTGACATAATGTCATCTCCTCACTTCTGAACAAAGACCCCATGGCTAGGTTATATCATGGACTACAAAAAATATCAGAGAGGTTCATTGAATGCTCTATCTAGTACTATTCTTTGTATTTATTAACGGTATATTGTTTAACTAAAGCTAGCCCCTACTTCATGAACAAATAAGATTCTTGACCACTGGCACTGGTCACCAAAAACGTAATTAAACTTAGTATTACATCATTCAAGTTACAGGAAAACACTCCGCATAGATGAACAGTTCATCACACTTCAGGTGGTCCTTTTCTTCCCATAGTCTCCGCTTTGTCATTTTGGTAAACAAAGTTTTGAAAAAAACAAGTAGTATAATTTATAACTATAAGTCACTCCCAAATCATCGAAGAAGTGGAAAAATGTTCTTTCCCTTTTTTAGTTGCCTATTGGCTACTGCCTTTTTTCATTTATCTACTTGTCATAAAGTCAGAATTAACCAACTCGCAGTTACTTTAATTAAAAGTTACCCTGATTAATACTTTTTTGTAACAAAATTACAAGTCAATGGGAATTATTATGACTATATCATGTATATGTTGAACATAAGGTATATTTATGAAAAAATATTAAAATACCGGATGAAGAAAACTGAAATTAATGTAAAATGTGCCCCAAAATACCCGGAGATGTACGTATGAAGGAACTCAGGATGGCGTTAAACAACTCACCACTCTTTATTTCGCTAAATCTTCTCTCCAAATGAATTAAAACAAATTTGGTTCAGAACGATTACAAGACCAGACTGACAAAATCAAATGACTATGTCATCTATAATCTATAATCTAAAGTCATGTGATGATACAGTAACTTCGCTCCTACAATTTTATAGTCAAACGATATTTTATTTCCCACAAGGGAGATAACTGACTCTGGGAATGCCATAACAGAAAGAATAGAAAAATAGAACAAAATAACTTGACACAAACGATTCAATTTTTATTTCTGTCAAAATAAATAAGCACTTCTTTAACAAGCATGATAAAACATTCTTCTATAAAGTAAAGTACAGCACCTGAGACTTATAACAAAAGCACAAATAAATATAATCAACATTCATATTGTCACTTTAAATCATGATACAATACAAGAAATTGGTCAGGAAATTAATCTAGTATCTCGTAAAAACAACATTAAAACAATAATTTCTAAAATAACCATGTTATATATATTCAGTTACATTCAGTTGTAAATGGGTGGGGGGTATAGATGCTTACTGCATGTCTAAGGAACTGCAAAAAATAATGTGAATCGCCTCAGTGAATGGATTACGTGCATGATGAAATATTATAGGTCTGCGTGAACATAACAGTTACATCCAGATGATGAAGTCTTTGTATAATATTTCTCAGTACATTATATGCTTTCCAATCTATTAATTATGTAACATGACTCTAATGCAGCATTCAAAATAGACGTTTTCTTTGCCGAAAAACTAAAACATTCAAGCTATGTCAATTTTTTTCAAATTTTCAAATTGCAAAAGGATGTCACCTATTCATATGCATTTAGCTTGGTTGTTGAGAAGGTCTCATCCAAGGTAATTTGGTTAAGATTAACTGAGTGACACCTATTGGTTTTATATGATTTTTACTTTTAACAAGTAAAAATCAGGCCCAAGTCACAAACATTTTTACTTCAAAAATCCCACATTTGAAAAATTCAAATTAATTTATATATTTTCAAATACTTTTTCAGATTTATTTTTCACAACAAAAAGTGAAACATTGCTTTAGAAGCCAAAAATCAAGTTTATATTCATTTTGAATGAACTGTTAGCTAGTGTGTATTTCAGTTAAAATTACACAGGTAGGAAGCAACATTTGATCTAAATAAAATACTAAAAAATAAAATGCAGTTTCGTAGACCTATAACCAGGACCTTTAGCCCATGCTGTATGTAAAAATAGCCGGGCCGATTACTTCCAATACAAATGTATATATAAATGTGCCCCTTCAGGGTGTTTTTTGCCCTCTAGGATATTTCAGGGTGGGTATTTTGTGCTGAAGGGATATTTCAAGGTTGGGATTTGATTGTTTTGAAAAAAATACGATTTTTGTGCAGTATTTTAACATTTTAAACTATTTCAGATTTGATTTTTTTCACCTAACATATTTCAGGGTGGGTGTTTTGGCAATTCTGGGGATATTTCAGGGCTATAGAGTTTGGATCCCTTGGGCCACACACCCCTACCAAAATGTAAGGATAGTGATCCCATGGGGAAATAGTCAAACATCACACACAAATACTATACATTGAATATTACAAAGGTACACTTACTACAAATCTTTAAGATAAATAATTATGTAACTTCCCTATGTTTGTAACTTATTTCTAGTAAAATCTCAAAGTATGACAAACTATAACCAACTAATGGGGTCGCAAACAAATAAATGAACTGTAAAACTAGTAATTCAAATTAGAAACTCCTTGTTGCGTAAACTTGCAACATGTGTGTTCACTGACTATGAAACTATAAATAGACCTTTACTTGTCTGCAGAAAAATATTGCATTGTAATTAAAAAATTATACATATTAACCAAGACAATACATCATGCAATGGGATACAAATGTGATATATATGTCATAACATGGCTCCACAGATCTGACTACCACAAGAGTACAGAGAACGTCATCCATCTGGTGGTAGCTGCTCAACTAACAATATTTGTGTCTGTGTCACTGAATGCCCTGAAAAAAAGTATGTACTGTGAAATACAAGTAGATTCTTCCATCAATCCACAGTTAGTACCAGAATTCTTAGTTATGCAGCAATATAATATGTGCAAATTAATCATATTGTGTGTATAATTTCAAGAAAGTAGCTTCTGCTACTTTCTTTTGAATGAAATAGACAATTAAAATAAAAACTGTCATACAAAAAACTATTAAGAAAGTTTAATCAGATTAATGTCTAAACAGGACATTCACTTACAGAAGACTACTGCTTACATATGCAAACTGAAAGAAAATTAGACTACCCTTCACATTCACCTTTGTAAGCTCCATGTGACTTGTTTTCGACTTTGTCTATTTACAATTCTTTGCTTTTTCACTGGAAATAATTATACAGCACAGTCATTATTAACTTACAAATGAACATAAGGCGAGACAAAAAAAACTCGTTTAACAGGCACAACCACTTCAATGTTGGCATTTTAACTTTTAAGTCAATCTAACAGGCCCAACAGCATCAAATTTTGACATTTAAATTTTTTTTAAATTTATTTTATTGTAAAAAAATCAGAAAACACGAAAACCCAAATTCTCAAAATATTTCTTTTGCCCGTTAAACACTTTTTTAAATAAAAATAAAAACCGACAGATTCAGTTTTTGAGGGCTTTCGCCCATTTAACAACTTTTATTTTTGGTGTGGCCTTTAATACTTGATTTAACATTTCAACAGTAAGAAAATTTTGAATCACTACACTTTTAATCTCTTTAAATGAAATATCTAACTGCTACTGGTGAAAAGACTCAGCATATTTATTTCTTTTCAGGGAAAAATTTGATGACATGAGATATAGTGCAATACAGAATATTCAAATTATCTAAGAGTTCACTGTTATTGGCCAATTACTAAGATTAAGATTAACAGTTCCAAAACTCTTTAGGTTTCAATGTGCTTCAACAGTAAATGTCAAAATCTAGTTAAAAAAAGGTCGAAAATGGTGATATCTAAGATAATTCTACATGGTCTGTAGAGAAAATTAATTATTTAACTCTCTGTGAATAAAAATGAATGTGAGTTTATCCCATATATATCATTGTTACAATTCCCTGAACTTTCCTGACGGTGACTATCTCACAATGGTTTAAATAATTAAATAACCAACTGAAAATTATCAACCAGATTTACTTAATTATGGTGCATGTGTCACTGATTTTATAAACTAACCTGACGCCTGCTCATTGTCTTGCCTTAATACCGAACTATACACATTAACTGCCACTATAAGGCAGCACAATACTACTGGGCCAATGATGGCACCCTCCAGCCCAAAACAATACACGCCACCAGCAATCGCCAAACCAGTCAGATAGGGATGACCACCACTAAAAGTAACAAGTGTGCCAGAAAAGTAAAATAGCAAAAGTATAAAGATATTTTAAAGGAATAAACTGAATGACTACAGAAATGTATTTTTTCTTTTTGACATATTATTAAATGTAATGAGTAATGTGGGGATTTTGAGTATAAAATCCACATTTTTGAAAAGTCTGTCAAACAAATGACTCACCACTAATGCAGACACAAGTTAGTTGAATAATCATAGCTGAAGATCATGTAATATTATGACAGTTTTCAACTATATTTTGATACTATGTTATGTACTGTATGCATGCTTTGTTGACATAGGCAGCAGTGTATGTTTATGTAAATGCACACCTGTTTGTTTTGCTTGCAGAGATTTAGTTCTTTAGACAATTAAGATTATATGTAAATTAGTGACAGGATGAGTTTACAAGTAGTTAGTCATGTAGTAGATTGAACAGTAGTCAGTCAGCTCCAGTTGGATTAAGGTAATGATTGTGAAGATTAACTCAATAGTAAATCAGGTAATGTGAAGATTAACTGAAGATACCATAATTGTTGACATGGGTAACTGTAAAGATTAAGTCAAGTAACCTCAAATGCAGAAAATATCCTTTACTTATTTATATCTAGCACTAGTTATACTGGGAAGATTAACCTAAATAACCATGAATGCAGACAATATCCTTAATTTATTAGTGTAATGGTTATTATGAAGATTGAGCTGAGTATCCACGAATGTATAAATATTCTTATGGTTTATTGTCTGCACAAGTTTCTATGTAGATTGACTCAAGTTATCATGAAGACAGATAATGGTTCACTAGTTTCATACATATGTATATAGTGGTTCTGCAACTTCACTATTTGAATCAACAAGCTACAAGTTCCAGCTTTCAAGATCCTGTTAAAATCTCCCAACCTCTGACAAATATATGACTCTAATATCCCTGTGGAAACAAAGATGTCAGATTTTAAAATCATTTGAAAGCCGTAATCTTTCAAATTGAACTGTCAGAAATTTTTCATTTGTTTCAACCCCCAGCAAAATTTCAACACATATATCAGACATAAGTTTTGGATTTGCTTGTTGAAACTTAATTTTGGTCAAGTTTCAGCATTGTATCTGCAGGACTGTAAAATGTTGAAATGTCATACCCTTTTATATCGCTATATATAGCTGTATCCACAAATGACGTTGGTACAATATGGCACACAAGCAATAGGATTGCCAGCATGCTTTCTCCTTGAACTAACCATAACTCTAAAACTGCTGGTAAGGCAGCCCAGTAGGTACCTAGGAATGGCACAGCTGCAAACATTGCTGCCAAGGCTACAAACAAAAATTTAAAGGAAAATAATTGAATATATATTAAACATATCAATGTGACATCTGCTACAGGTATTTAATGAACACTTGTTTGTCACTTTGGGGTTGCACCGAAGTGAAGATACTTCTAAAAAAGAAATGCGGATATTGGGTTTCTAAGCAATGCATCCCATCGTACAACTAAAAGCCTTAGCTACAGCCTACAGTTATTAGTTATATATTGTAGAGTATAGCAAAATACTTTTTACTAATTCAAATGATAAATGAAATGTTAAACTTACTTCATGAATGACTAAAGAAAAAATAGGTGTATTATTTTTTTCATATTACAAAGTTAAACGATCATTACCAGAAGGTATGAATACGATATTTATCCCAAATGCTGTATGCGTTGTCCAAGTGTACAGACCATAAAACACTGCCATCTTAAGGGAAGCAGCAAAAACACCACTGAAAATAACCATAAAAATAATGTTAAGCATTTTTAATAATTTGGATGGTTTTCTTCACACACACAAAATCTTTAAAACTTCTACAAGGCCAGACCAAAAAAATCTTGTTTAACAGGCGTGACTGTTCAAAAATTTTTAAAACCATGTATAACCACATCGAAAAAAAATTAATGTCCCTTTTTTAACGTCCTACCGCCTCAGTTTTTAAGGGTTTTAGCCTATTAAACACAGCCCTACCTACTCAGTTTTTGAGAGCTTTGCTCGATAAACAATTTATCTATTAGGTGCGGCCTTATGTTCATGTGACCACATCATCGAATCAAAAATGCTTTATTTCTTAGAGTGAACCAAAAATCATTATTACCACTGACAGTAACATCATTTTAAAGGCTCAATGAACCTATCAAGTGAATTTTCATTTAAAACTTAGTCAGTGCTATTTTCAAAAATTAACATTCCTTAATATGTACCAAATAACACATTACCCAATGGCTTCTTCCACAGCTTGACTTAATTTGCCTGAAGTTGCTGGTGTAATGGAAGCAAATAATTCCACAGGGACAAACTGGTCTGTACTTGAAGATAACAGATAAAACAAGGTGGTGATAAATACAACCTAAAAGTGGGAGGTAAACAAAAACTCTAGTTCTTACCATAACTTCATCACTACATTTGCAAGGGCAGATCTGCCACTCTAAGAGAGAAGAGTTCATGTCATTCTAATTTTCAAAAGATTTAAACTCAAACACCACAACACTACTAAAGGAGTCTTAAAATTGTGTTGTGTTTGGCCTAAGTACAACATTAGACTCCCCATCCAACTCAACAGAAAAAAGTTATAACATTCACGCACATATAAAATAGAGCAACATTCCCCGAACTATTATCTCTTCATAATTTGAGCGTACACCCTTTCATACACCACCAGTTAAATTTTCGTGCTGATTTTGAGAAAATCGCGTTAGAACAAAATCGCACTATTCCAGTAGCAAATAGACCCAAATTCAAATTCCGATTTTTTAAAAATTGTAATGATCTCTGGAATTTTACTGCTTTAGTCAGAAAGTACAACATGTTGACACTACAAAACACTCAAAATTAAAACGCCACGCCCCCAAAAAAGAAAAAAACGTGTATTAATATGCCAGTACTCTATTCGTATGTAGTGTCAACAAAGCCTCATGCTATGGTGTACTTAGGCCGTTTAGCAGCTACGACTTTTGACAAATTAAGTTCCAGGGTTATTGTGAAGATTTCTTCTTGTTGATTGCCATGCTCAAATAACTTATTTTTCGGCAAAATTTCAAGTCCACTATATTTTTAGATTTTCGTTTATGATGAATCCCAATATATTCTGTTATTATACATAAAAACAAAATCTTACTGCCGAGAGGAGAAAGTTGAGCAGTGCAGTTCCACCTCCAAATACTAATGAGAATATAGCTGTCACGACACTGAAGAAGAGGTTCAAATTTCCTTTCACTACCATCCACAAGGAATCAACAACCTGTATGGTAACATTACAACATCAAACTTTTAAAAAAAAAATGTACATGTATTAAGAATAAAAAAATGATGCACAAGTCATGTATTAATTATAAAAAAATTCATGAATTGAAAAGGAATTGTTTTAGAAATCTTGTCAGTACAGACT
Organism: Phoronis ovalis; assembly: GCA_028565635.1. NCBI lineage: Eukaryota > Metazoa > Phoronida > Phoronidae > Phoronis > Phoronis ovalis. The sequence goes on along the minus strand of JAOXYB010033619.1, from coordinate 175 downwards.
TACTGTATTAGTAGCATCTTGCTGTTTATACTTTTTTTATAAAACCTTGATTATTTAAAGCTATACTTATTCACAGCAAGCTGCTGATTTTTTATTTATTACTAGAGATCTGGGAAGAGTTCCTATGCACAACTTCGCCAGTTTATTAAATAAGGTTCTGTTCTTAGTATCGGAA
>JAOXYB010033618.1:0-29709 GCA_028565635.1 Phoronis ovalis | reverse complement strand
ATAACTAAGTATTTGAATAAAAAACAAGAAAATGGACAGCTAAAATATTAACTAAATAATAACTAGTTAATGGTATTAAGACGTGATTTTTTTTCATCTTAATTGAAGTTTCATTATTTATTTTCCTATTTTAGACAAACATCTTTATGAAAAAAATAAATCTTTCATGGAATGGATTTGGTCAAGAAGGGGCCATGGCACTAGGCAATGCACTGAAAGAAAATTCTGTCCTGGAAACATTGGACTTAGCGTAAGTATGCACAGGCTACTCTCAAATGTAACACAAATTCAGTTTTCATCCCAAGATCTACTATGTTATCTAGCATGCTATGTATGTATTGATGGCCTGCAGTATCATTGACATGAGAGATATAGTACAATCTTTGCCACTATGAATTAAAGTGAAACTTTGTGAAAAAGCTGTTTTTATGCCATATACCTAACACAATCAAGAAGTACATTCCAGGGCCTGTCAGTAAATGATGCAAGTATGCATTAACACGCATGCACAAGACCAGAAAGGCCAAAGCAGAACAAATAGAGTGATGTTTGAATTGATTTTATCCTTTATTATTCCAGAAACAATCGCATTTATACTGAAGCAGCAGTGCTGTTAGGGAAAGGTTTAACCATAAACGAAAGTTTAAAATCTCTAAAGGTATTTAAGTTAATGTCCAATATGTAATGAACAATCCAAATAATTTTCACATTCAAAACTCAGTCTGAATAAATCCACCTGTTAGTGTTCCATACCTTATCAACTAGCATTTGGGCTTAACTGTAATCAATTCTTATTTATTATCTCGAAAAACAGAAGAACGATAAGCCCTTTATAAAGTGCCTGCAAAAATCTTGACATCAATCAAACTGTAGCTTACAGTAATAGGTGTCACAATGGACCAAGCAGGTAGCTAGTAAAATAGGTTAAATACAGCGAGACAGGCTTATCTCAGTTGGGCAAAATTGGGTCAAAACTTTAGTGACGTCTTTATTTCGCTCTTGTTAAATTGATGGAATATAACAAAATTGACTATGATTAAGCCCAGACGTTAGTTGAGAAGGCACAGAATGCTAGTGGAGGGATTTATTCAGACTGATTCAAAACTATAACAAAAATGGTAAAATTCTGTTGTGTTGAATTCAAAGAATAAGCTTGTCACTTGCGCACTGTCTTTGTTCCTATATATATTATCATCAAATTATTGATCCTAACTTTAAGGTTTCAAACTAAATCTTAAAATTAAAAATGTCAACATTTTGTGGACAAACCTAATGCAAACAAAACTTACTAATAAAACCATATGAAACAATTTTAAAACTACCTAATTTTTTATTTTAGCTGGGTAAAAATCCTATGCAAAGTGCTGGATGCTGGGCATTGTGTGCAGCAATAATGAAAAATCCTAACTCGGTCATGGAAGAATTGGATTTTACAGTGAGTTCAAAGAAATCGTAATCCAATGTTTTCTTATTTTTTTATTATCTCACATACTGTATAAATAAAGTTCTTTGGTGAACATTTCTGGAACTGATTCAACAGTAATTACATTTTATAACAATTTTTGTGCTTTATTGCATAATATTACCAAAGCTATAATGTACATCACAAATACACACTTGTAGACTGTATTTGTAACATATGTTTACTAATTAGTAAGTTATCTATTATGATGAACAAAATTTTATACAAAGGTAACATCTTTGTTTAATTTTTTCTGCTCATAATTTATTAGTCAACTTCTATTAGGACCTATGTAATGTTGTGGCTTGGGTAACACAATTTAAAATATTTCACTTTCATTTTTTTGTTCAGGATATCTTAGTAAATGAAGACTTCAATGAAATCTTCCAACAAGCCAAAGCGTTATTTCCCGAATTAAAGGTCGTGCATGGAAGTGAGCTTATACCACAAAAACCCAAAGCTCGAGTCCATCCTATGGTGAAATTGCAAAACTATATTACAAAGAACAATCTGCGCCTAATAGACTTTTTTCAGAAGTTTGACAAAGATAAAAGTATGAGTGTGACAAGAGAAGAATTTGCAGAGGGTATACAGGTAATTGTGATTTTGATTTCAATATTGTATATTTATGCTCTTGATAACATGATTTAATTGTTAATTTTTCTAAAGTGTTTTTTTTTTCTTTTTCTTTTCTTAGAACTATTTGCTCCTGACAGTGGAAAAAATGGTTTACATGCAAAGAGATTTATATATTTTGTTAATCAAATCAAGCTTTTTAATAATTGTATAATAAGTGATAGCAATTTTTGTTTGTTTATTCTAATTATCATAATTCCAAAATAAAAATAACCCGCTGCAAAATAAAGGCATCTTTGAATTAAAAGCTGTCACCTCAATCAGAGCTTTCTCTTTATATTAGGAAAAAAATACTGTGTTATTGCTATTTTTTTAACACTTAAAAGCTGATTATTTTAGGAGATTGGTATCAAATTGACAGATGAAGAAATTCAGTTATTACTTGATGAACTGGATAGAGATGGAGATGGTGAAATTAATTACAGGTATGCTTGCAATCAGTTTCAGAAAATATTGTAGTTTTGCTTACAGTATTACAAACATTATAACTTAGTCTAAAAGTTATTCATTTAATTGTATTTCAATGCAAATTGTCTGTCATACCTGGATCTTATTCAGTGAAGAACAACTATGTACACAACACAGTTTAAACTGTGAAGTAAAACAATGACATGGAAAATTGTTTAAAAATACAAAAAAATAATATACCAATTGTGCAGTCAGTTTTATGAAAACTTTCATTTATACTGTATGATATAGCTAGTGTTCTATATATAAATATAATTACTACTTGCTTTCACTTGCATATTGCAACACATAGCATGCAACTTTATTTGCACTTTGTAATTCACAATGCAGCACTGTATGATAATATTACTGCACAATAAACAATAGTTCTATTATTTTTAGATTTGTTGTATTGTGATGATCATATGTTTTAGTATCTTCTTAATGTCTTGTTATTTTTGCTATTGTATTGTATATAGGTGACATATAACAGTTCAAACAAACTGTGCAAGCATTTGTACGTCATGACGCAGTGTATAATATTTACTTCCATCTACCACCAGACTATTTGTACCAATTCAAGCTGGCATGTACAAATTTGGGAGACAGAGAGGCAATGAACCCATTACCCCCTCCTTTTGGACTACCAGGGACTCTTTCTAACCATTTAAATCATACATTTGAACCACAAATGCAAAAATTATGTATAAAATTTTCCTCCCTGTCATGATAGAACTGTAGTGTGCCATTTTCTTATTTTTTTATTGTGAATGCACTTCTGTCATATTTTTAACTTATTTCAGTGCTATATGTTGTCAAACATCTCAGACTACTAGTGGCTCTGTCAGGCCTGTTAGTGCCACTTCAAGCACCAAAAGGTGTATAAATATTGTGTGCCAAATCCAGTACTGCCCTGCATGTCCAACCATTCCTCGTAGATACTAGTGCTACTTATGTTTCTTTCTTTTCCAACTACAAGCTGTATTATAGGATTTTGTTGAAATATCTCATAAAACATGCATCTGTCACTGAAAGCTGAATTGTGAAAAAAATAGTGCTATATGAGTAGTGATTATTTCATAATCAAATTTTTAACTTTTGATGACTTGTATTTTTCTGATGAACAGCTTTGGTGCATATATGTGCCTGATTCTAGTTTCACAGTGAATGCTAGTCTCATTGTGCAGAATTTCTCATGGATACAATATGACAAAGGCAGTTGCTTGTAGAAGCAAGAGATTTTTTAATTCAGTTAATTTTCCCCATTTTCTACTCTTACTCTTCCCAATAATAATAATACTTGAAACATCAAACTTACCTCTGCGTTGGAACCAACTAATCGACTCCTGTTATCCTATAACATTAAATTTGTGTGTGTCATAAAGCAACACTTGCCGTAAGTGCTGTTTTTTTTTTTAGTTTATTCAGAAATTTCAAAAATTGAGAGATTCATATTGCCGGAATACCTTTTTAAAAAAAGGCAAAATTACTTTTTGGTAGATTTGAAAATAAACTGGATTCAAAGGTTTCTAAAGGTTCTGAATATGTTTTCATTGGATTGAATAGAATACCTTATTATCCCATTAATCATTGCATATCATGTGTTTGATTTTTTGCAGACCATCAAATTCATAACTTTACGAATGAAACACTATTTTAAATTCACGATTTATGAAAAACAGTATGACTGTGTAATAAACTGTAAAACTTCTAGAAATTAAACCACTAATTTACTATGCATAATTATTTTTTAGTTAATTGGGGAAAAAATAAAGTATCAAAACAGTTCTGATATCAAAATCCTTTTGTTACAAAATTTCAAAAGTTTGCATCGTATTGTATATGAGAGATCCTTTAAAAATTGTATTGTGGTGTAAAACATATAATGCATATACCTGTAGTGTTGTTAAACCTTACCGTACTTCTTTTCTCATTGCTTATGTTATGTTTTAACCTCATTCCAGTGAGTTGGTGACACGATGTGCTATCATATCTGCATGTGATCCCGTTGGCAAGGTGCTTGCATCTAGGCTATATGAACTACTTGTTTTCTAGGGCTTGCAGCATTTCCATAGCTTAATCAGGGCTTCATTATGCTTCATTCTAATTAATTCCTAAAAAATGCTGCATGGCTGCACTATTTTACTTCACTTTGAGTAATTTGATAAAAACTTAACAGAAATTTTGTACGTGATGAAATTATTTGCAAAGTATCTTATGAGAGTTTAGATATTAGATGGAATTTATTAGCATGCATATAAAATGCCCCAGCACAAACATTTTCCTTGCTAAATGCTGTCTTTGTTTTTATTATGTTCCCTACGCTGCTTATTTATTTGACATTTTAACTTAATTGTGTGCTAGATGTGAGGAGAATTAATATTTTGTTATTTGCACAATAAAATTTGTTAAACTTAACATTGATGTCAGGTTTTCTAATAGAACATCTTGGAATGATGTTTTATTAAAGCAGAGTTTACCCATGTGTTTAACTATCTGTAATTTTTGTAACAAAATAACATTTTGAGATTTCGTTTGGGCTTGATTTAATTGAAAATTAAAGACAATGATATATGTGCACTTTTTGCATATAAATTGATTTAATTTTTGGCTATAACCAAATATTAACTGCTCCTCACTGCAGTAACTTTTGCTGCCCAGTGCTGCCATCTGCCAGTTGCCCTTGGTAGTACATTATAATTTTAGTAGTATGTTTGTTTACTGTGATTCAGTTTATTTTAACTTTTTGCCCACTGTAATTATTTGCATGTAAATTCATTAAGTCAAAGCACAAGTCTTATAGCACTAACAGTAAAAGTTCTAAATTTCTTTCTGACAAATATTTTGTTTACCTTCGAGGTGGATATGAATTTGGAAACTTCCAGATATTTATTTTGATAATAGGTTGATACATTTTTTGAGAAATTACCAATATCTGGATTCTCCACGAGAGCCGCATATCGGTGAATTAATTTAGCCATGTGTTAAACAATGGACAGTTTTCACTAAAATAAGAAATTCTGTATACTGTGCAGTTTGGGGAAATACTAAAAAATCAAAAAACTTTAAAAGAAAAGACAGATGTTGAACGATGTATGAATTAAAAAATCAAGAAAAGAAGAATGTACGACTCTTAAATGATGTGAATTTAGAGCTTTTACTGAGATCTGAATGTTGTCATTACACATACACTGCACTTAGAGACTTATTTTTTCTATAATATTTTGCACTAAGCAGATATATATTCTACACGACATTCTACACGGCTTTGATATCTAGTTTTTTTTATTTTTAGTAAATATATAATTATTTAATTGTTCTTTCTGCTCCAATTTAGTGAAATGGTAATTGGACATCAAGATTTCAAAGAAAAGGAGAAGAAGGCAAGCAGTGCAATGGGGACATTTCAGAAGAGTTTGACGACAGCTTGAAAATTAAATGTTGCTGCTTCCATGCTTGGAATTATTGTCACCAAGTCTAAATTAAGATAAGAATGTGCTCAAAATGTGGCATCAAAAATGTCTTATTAAAAACATATGGCCTAGAATGGCTGAGCTTAGCTTCAAGTGATTGCCATGTTGTCTAGTCATTAGAGTGGTGAATGAATGAATTATAGCTAGCTACAATTTTTTAATGAGTAATTTAAATATGAATTACATGAGATTTGATAAATTGGACAAGTTTTTCTGTGAATAAAGTTTTTTTATGGCAGGATATTGGTATATCTAGTCTTTTGTTATACCAAATATGATTAGAGTGTTTTAAAAATAATAAAAAAACAGTTAAAAGGTTGCAAAGCGCAACAAGACTGCATCAAATCTGTTTGCTAGTAGTACATCTGATGGCAATGTTGAGATACTTAAAATACATACACTTTTCAGTTGTTAATAAAGACTGCCATTATCCTGAACCTATTATGTAGTTTATTGTTACAAATGAAGGCTCAAGAAACATTTTCAGTGCTTGTAGATTTATTATTAGGTAATATTAAAATATTTAAAAAAATCTTGAGCCTTTGAAAACAGTATATTTATAGATATTAAACAGATATTTATCTCGACTTGTCAAGTGAAGAAACCACTATCTTACTGACTTTTATATACCTTATATTTTCATGTTAATTAATGATATCTTAGAAGGTTGCTTCACACATTGGTGCAAATAACCGTTACAAATGCTGTATCTACCGTCTTTCCATTTTGCCTTTAAGTATATCAGCTAGGTTTTGAGTTCTTATGAATGATACCAGTGATATATTTTTTTCTGTGTGCCATATGAATATTTCATATTGTGAACATTTTCTAGTAATATAGTTATGACAGTTGAAGTTGTGATGCCATTCTTGTTCTTCAACTGTTTCTTTTAGTTCATATTCAACTTTAATATGTATGTACTATATTATTTAATACTGTTATAAGTGTACAAAGTGTGAATTAAATATCAATGTGGTTAAAACTGCTGAACATTGTATATATCAAATATTTTTGAAAACTGAATACATTTTTAAGCTTATTGAATATGATAAATGTATTAATATTTTATATATCTTCTGGCAGATTTCATACAATAATTTAATGTTAACTTTGATATATATTCATTCATTAAATTGCTGAATTTTTTAATGCACCTGGTCTTTGTAATCAAACTTAATCCGACTGCATTAGGAAAAACAAGTTAATCTTATGAAACACCTACACTCAGGGATACTTGACAAAACACTTGGTGGGGGTGTGAGGCCCCAGAAAAAAAAACATAGCCCATGGTAAAAATTGCTTTCCAAAAATATACCTCATTGTAAACTAAAAATGGTACTTTATTCAGTATTCAGTTTTTAACAAAAAAATGTGAAAATATGGATGAGAATGTTATACAGATTGAACAGGTAAATTACAAAACCCACATGGTAAGAAAGTCGACTCTTAATTAAGTAGAGTAGAAAATGAGGACGTAGAAAAGTGTAATAATTTTGAGTCAAAATTTCAAAAAAATATGATGTATAGTGTTTTGTTAAATTTGTGTCACTCTGCACATGCATACACTTAATACATGTATAAAATAAATATACTCTGGCTGCTGTTTTGTGACATTTTCGTGTAATTGTTTGATCTCTATTTCTCCTTTTTTTATTTAGATAAAAAATGGTATAAATCCAAATTGAGGGCTATAGGTTCGCGAGCATTGGGGTCTGTTAAGTTCGAGCAGCGAGCATTTTGTTTTGGCGACCTTGTTATTTTTTTTCTTGTTTTTTTTTGGCGACCTTCTTTGTTTTTGGTTGTTTATCATTGCACCCTGGTGGGACCCTCTACCCCTCATTTATTTCAAGTACTATCGATAGATTTTTTTTGTAATAAATGTTCTTGCATAATAATTTTGTGAATGGGCTAACATTTTTTACTGTGTTCTGAAAGACAAAACTATGAAAATTGTAAATATTTTTGCAAGCCAAATAGTATTTATTGTTTCCTCAACCAAAAACAGAAAGTGAATAAAGAAATTCAGCAAAAAAGATGTCTTTTATGCGAAAGGGAAGCTTAGTCAGTAGATTTCTGGTTTGAGTCACTACGGACTGAGTAACAGTGTGTAGCATCACTGCATCTTATCATCCTCAGCCTGGCTCACGCGCTCGTGCAGTGCTTCAGTGAGTTGACGACTAACGTGATTGACTTCTTTCAGTTTCACCATGACATCTTCAGGGCTCAAATCCTACAGAAAATTTACTTACTTTTAATAACACTACATTGTATGAAATAAAACCTACAATAACAAGATTATACCATAAATAAATATACTGTTCTAACTTTAACTAATTTTAAGGTTTAACTGTAGATTTCTGAAGTATTTAATTACCTACTGCAAAAGAAACTCTCCTTTAAAAATGCTTTCAGAAAGAAAACAAGTTGGTTAACTAGCTAATCTTTCGACTTCCACTCGGATTAATGTACAAAACCTCTAAGATAAGCTCACCAAGCAAAAATTTGGTATAACGGCTGACAGGAATAATGATTTACGTGATTTGTGCTGGTCATCAGTCAATAAAGACTATACAACAAGATCATAACAATGTTTTGCATTTCGCAGAACACATTTTTTAATTTTTATAGTATAACCTCTTGACTCTGTACTTTTTGAAAACAAAGTGTTTTCACATTTTCCTAGATGTATCATGTTCGTACCAGTAGTAGAACAAAGTAGCAAATAGAAAATTATCTCGCAAATGCTTACCCGTGTTTCACCACCGAGCCATCAATCCCATCCTTATATTTGACTGACCAATGCGGCAACAAACAGGATTGCTAACCACTTCATGATAATTTCTAAAATAAAATATATTGTTTTTCAAAATATCGTGCACAAATTTAAAGCAGCTGCACACAAACAAAGCAATGGTGGGAAAAGATGTTACTGTCTGACGATGAGCTAAGAAATTCGTTACGTGGTCTTCCCTTATATATCATTCTGTTTAAAAGTCCAGGTTAGTATTTGCGCAGTTTTAACCCAATTTTAAAAGAATATAAAAAAATTAAATGCAGTCTTGTACAAAACAGAATGAAACTAACTTCGGATGTTAATCAGAATACCAGTACACCAATATTTATAAAGTTATTCAAGAAAAATATAAACTGTGCTTCTTAAACCATTTTTCAAAATTTCAAAAAAATTAGTCCCAAGTAAAATTGCTATATTAAAAACATTCAAGTAAGCACATTATCCAAATTGCACATGTTCCGACAGCAACATTAACCTATCTAATCTTTACGCACATACGGTTTTATCCTATAATTTACGCAAGTTTTCATGAGTGGTTTTATATACTATATATATATATATATATATACTACACAGTCGGTTACAATTGTTATCATACATATACTCCCTATATATCACAATAAGAAAGCAAATACTGGATAAAATTTGATTCACATTCTTGTGTTTTTAAAAGTGAATATGTTTTATTTGTCAGATAATTTTGCCATATAATAGAGTCATATTGCAGTACAACTGGTTACACTGGTATTTTTCAGCAGTTTCATGCAAAAAAGCCGAGGTATATTCTTTATTCAAACAATAGCCTCACAGAAATACAGACACTTCGCCAAGAGTATATCTTTTCAAATGTATAAAGTCTTATTCATCAGGTAATTTTGCTGCAGAAAGGCGTTATTGGGTTTAATTTTCCTCAAAAATATTTGCTGAAACTTTTTGATCCAAAAAAAATATATATAATATATAGACACTTTATTTTTAGCGAGTAGTTGCACTAATTTAGGAGAACGAGTAATTTAACAAACATCAACAACCTTACCTTCCGAGCAAATTAAAGTAAACGTTTGCACTGTCGACTGAAGTTTACCAGCGAATTATAAGAAAAATAATGACATGCATAAAGACACCGCCTGCCGTCTAATATAAATCATGTAATCAATAATATTTCTAATTTTTTTAACTACAGAAAACAAGACAAACTAAAGTAAATTAGATAAAAACCGATTAAGTATGATGCAGGTTATTAATAAGGGATAAGGGTTTAAACTTTAACGGAGAATAGTCATTCTTATAATGTCTTTCAAATATCAAATAGCACAAAATAGAAAGAATTTTAAAAGAAAAGATGAAACGCTATGTCTGTGTTATTGTTTTTTGTCCTACTGCAGGTAACACATTTTGGAAACAGTGTACAATTTTGAACAATTAAAGTGTGTAATTAAAAGCAATTATTTTATAATTTGCACGTCGTAAGAAAATCAGAGTATTCCTCAGTAATGGTAACTACAGTCTGAATAAATCCATCCCTTAGTATTCCGTACCTTCTCAACTAGCGTCTAGGCTTAACCCTAGTCAATTGTTGTTATATTCCTTCAATTTAAAAAGAGCGAAATAAATACGCCGAGATAAGCCTTTCTCTCTGTGTGACCGATCTATTTTGCTAGTTACCCACAATGTTATACATATTATTGTAAGCTGCAATTTGATTCTTGTCAAGACTTTTGCGGGCACTTTATATATAAATAGAGGGATTATCGTTCTTCTGCTTTTCGAGATAATAAACAAAATTTTACTATGGTTGAGCCCGGGGGTTGAGCACAGACGTTAGTTGAGAAGGCTCGGACCACTAAGGGATAGATTTATTCAGACTGTGGTGAATGTTATTCAAAAATAATTTTTATTCGTTTTAATCAGGTCGATTCTGACTATATATTTAATCCAAAATAACATGAAAACAAATATTCTGTCAGTGAAATACATCGCTTCACATCGCTTTCATCCGCAACATATAGTACCTAGTTTTTCAACGCTAATTAAAGCGCCCGACGGTTATACATTCTAGCACGTTTAAGCAGCCCAAAATGACTTCATTTCTATGTTTTCTTAGAAACATCAGAAACTCCCGCCACTTGGCCGGTACTTTACAAGCTTTTCGTAATGAAAGGTGTAATTCTGCACTAAATAATGTAAACGGCAATTTATATAATGTTTATAATTTATATGTATGTATTTAATTTAGAAATTTATTTTGATATATAACCTAATGATAGTATGTTAGAATATTTTAATAGGTCCTATTATAAAACAAAGGCCATAAAAAGGAAAAACGAACACGTCACTCTTTAATCCATAATGTATAAAGAATCGAATTTTTTGCGATAACTTAAGATAATTATAGTTGAAGTCGGCAAATAAATATGGTCAACAGTTGAGTTTGAGAAAAATAGCTTTTTACCAAAGACGTGGCGTAATAACTATGATAATGAAGCAATAATCACTTTAATTAATGATGGCAGGATTTATCATATCATTCAAATCTTCTGTAACAAATACCCCTGCGGTAATCAGTCATCAATTTAGGTTAATAAATGATGAATTAATTGCGTAAATAGGTTTGCTTATTATAATTGTAATTGGTAGAATAATATTTACTTCGTTTTTCTCATTTTCTTAGGAACCATTTCCTTACTCCTTTTTCATATTCGATTGTTAATTGCAATGTTAGAAAACAGAAGTTTTTAACTTTTGATGTCCAGGCATAAATTAAAGAGCGGTTCTGAAATCATTGGTTACTACGACTACAAGATGCCCCACGTTTGAATATCATGACCACACAAGAATGCTGCTTACTCCTCAGAGCAGTACATGCATTTTATGAATCTTTTTGTGGGCAGCAGTGAAGGACAGGTACTTACTACCTTGTTGGAGGTGATAATTTTGTCAATATACTTTGAGGAATTCGTTTTTGCAAGTTGTTGCATATCTAAGACAGCAGGTAAACATATTTTAAACTAACTACAGAAAAAAATGTTACGATATTTAAACGTAAACATTTCATCATAAAATGTATATAACAAAATTATTTCATGCTACCTTCATATTTATATTTTTGTTTCCATTTTGCTCTTATAACACAATCACTTGATGAATACTCTTTTAATTTGTTTTCTATAAACGTGCCAACATAAAAACCACAGCAAGGAGGATTTAGAACAAGAGACAAATATAACTGAATACAGGTGTTATGGTTATAGGAGTTTGAAGAAAAGAACCTGAAGAATAATAATATCATTAATACAGGATAAAAACAATTATATAAAAAAATGATATAGTCAACTACAACAATGTATACCATCGATCATAACTGGAAACCGTTCAACCAGCAACAACAGTGTAAAAACGTCTTGGTTTCCTAACGTTAGGTGTGTTGTTGACTTTTTCGCTCACCGATTTGTTTATTTTTTAAATAATTCTAAATAACTAAGATAGATAAAAGGAAGACGATGTCTATAAGGAAACTAAAACCAGCATCGAATAAGATCCAATCTAGATCCACCATACGTAAAGCACCAAGTTTTGTGCAAATTAACAAATCATGCACAAAAATAACAAGTGCAGACATATTGGTTTTTCCTCCTTCCATGTAAGAAAGTTTTGATTACCTTAATACATATATTGTACCCGTTCTTGATGTTTGATCACAAGTTATTTATGAAAATTAAAGCCAATCACATTTTTTCTGATAGCATCCATTCATTAAACAAAGACTAACGAGTGACTAGCATGCGGACTGCAAACATTTTGAAATGTATGGCTGCTGTAACTGATGCAGGTAATGTATTTTATTTAGTTTGAAAAATTAAGAAATATTCTGCCATGTCTAGTATTTTTATTCGCGTCTCCTTTATTTATTCGTGTTCTTGTGGATGGAAAATTACCATTTTCACAACACTAAGAAATAACTTGTTAACAAAATTCTGTGATGAAACAAGTAACATTCGTTATTGCGTATAATTTTTAAGTACCCTGTATCCAACAATTCGCTGTGTAAACAATTCCAAAAGTCAGCAAGTGGGAAGCGTCTACTATGCACCGATTTCACCAAGGAAAGCCAGTGATCATGAACAGAGAGTAGAACATCAGCATGCAAAATAGAAATGGTAGTCGCTCTTTCGGAACCTGCCGAAGAAAAATAACAGGTATATCATTGAAATAACAGGTATATCATTGAAATAACAGGTATATCATTGAAATAACAGGTATATCATTGAAATGCGAAAAAGACCCAGCAAGACGATATTCAAGCGATATAACCGGAAACAACATTTCGGAAATAATTACTAGTGTTCGCGGGACTCATCGCTACCGTCCGTACGCTCAAGTTTGATCAGAGACACGAAACTGGTGGAAGAACGTTGTAGCTAGTTAAATAAATGAAATCTGTAGAAATACGGCATGATTACCATACTAATATATATCCAAATTGAAGAGCAAGTGCGTCTTCATAAATAAACTATATGAATATACTTGAACAGCTAGAAAAACAAAAACGCGCATTGTTGCTCTTTATCAAACACGCGTGAAAAGGGAATTTTTGTGAGGATTAATTGTAACGTTTTTAGTTTAAATAGCCAATTTTGACAAAAAAGAGCTAGTTTCGACCTCTTGCCTAAGGCCAGGTGTAGCAGTTTTCTGAGACCCCCATGTTGTAGCGACTCCCCGGTCACTGAAATTTGGTACCTGATGACTCCCGATCATTCAGGTCCTGGATTTCCAAGACCCTCCCTGGAAATAATGACTCCCATGGAGTCGCTCATTGCCAGCAATGAATGACTCCCAGGAGTTATTTTCTGCCAGCAGTAAAAAGACTCCTGGGAGTCACTTAGTGTTGCCAGTACCATTATGACTCCTCTCTATAAAAAACTAAGTAGTGTCCCCGTGTAACTGTTTTCAATGTCCCCCTAAAAATATGACTCCCGCAGGGTCACTGTTACAGGTGGCTCTCATTCAAATAGTCAACTGCATCAATTAAATTGGCAGACTAGCACTTGCTATGATATCTTATGTTTTGAGAATACTTTTTGAACGTTTACAAGTGTCATTTTTGTCCTTCACATTAATTATGGTGAGGCATTGTCTCCAGCAAAGGTACATGAGCGTGTTTGTTACTCTTTCATTACGATAGCTTGTGCACAGTATTGTAAAAAGCAATTGCATGCTGTTCATAGAGTGGTGACAACAATTTATAATACAAAATAATACAAATGAAACGAACATTTATATTCTTGGTGCTATAGTTTTTGGATTTCACACTTTTTGAATAAAATATATTGTGTGTAATAATGCAAACAGAAAAGTATTTCGCCATGAACAAAAAGCAAATAGTGATTTTATTGAATGGACAGGTATGTTAGAATAGAATTAAAAATTTCAGGTTGCAGTTACTAACACAATTCCGAAATACAAATCAATTCAGGTAAAAATCATCACTGTTTGTACATAATTTCTTTGTTGTCAAATGTCATGTTGAAGCATTTCAACAAACAGAATCCAATACAATTTATTAAATATGATAGTACCCATAAAATTGCAATGATAATTTAAGTTTTTAAGAGAAATGTTTAAACAACCATTATATAACAGTTCAAAATTTCACTCTATCACCTATAACTAGCGTCACTAGTCCAAGTGAAGAAGCATGGAGAGAACAGAACATGTAGAAAGAGTCCAAGAAGTAATTGAACTGTACTGTTTTAACGCTTTTCACGTAGCTGTAGAATGAAAACATTTAATACGGAAAGATTTTTAAATATACAGGTTAAAATATTCAATTCAATTTTTATAATTTCAGAAATTTTCAGTAGACAGACATATTTTTTTATTTCAGCAATTATGGAAGTTAACTGACCAGCATTTCTTTGCTCATAATGATGTATCGCTTTGATTAGTATCTATTATACGCATCATTTGTCTTTGCCATTGTTAAAACATCATTTCGTATATATTTTGTGTCGCTTATATCGTATTTTTTCAAATACATGCCCACTCCCATAATAAACGCTGGAAGGCTGAAAAATAAAAAAACGCTCAGTTTACGAAAAATGTCCATTCTGCAATTAGCAGATGATAAAATAAATTTGATTAGCTCCTTTTGGATAATTTGTTTTGACTTCTTTAAAAATAGCCTTTTGGTTTTAGAAAAAAAAATATTTGTGCACTAAGACGTACAGTTGATTTGTGTCCCACCCTGGAAGCTCAAAAATTAAATAAACACCCTGGGCATCTATCTGGAAAAATACGGTATTTTCTTCGGTCAAAATGAAATAAATCTATTTCATTATGTTGAAGTAAAGTAGTTAATGTTATATTAGTAACTTTAATTATATACCAGTATCAGAGTGAAGAGAATAGCCTATCATCGGTACAAGAATAAGGTATCGTTTGTGAATAAATAGTGAGGATAACGGAATCACCCCTCTACTCGTAAAATCACCAATTTGCTATGCATCATGATGGTCATCATGCATTCAACAACCGTAACGGTATTCGTACGTTTGATGTAATGAATACCGTTACGGTTGTTGAATGCATGATGACCATGATGCATAGTAAGTTGGTGATTTTACGAGTAAAGGGGTGATTCCGGTATTCTCACGATTTATTCACAAACACATTCTGGCAGCGTTTGGGTTCGCAGCTAATGGCAGCACCAAGTACACTGTAACCTGTCTATTACCATCTTATATTTTAGGAAATATGACGAAGCATTTAAAACAGTGGATGGTGATATTGTGTATATTGACAAGCGTTGCAAAGCTTTGTCACTGCCAGCTCAATTGTTACTGGTATCATGGGAGGATTCTCTGTTTTGATTATCGTGTAAGAGGATATTTATAGTAAATTCTAAAAACGGTATGAGAACTTTTTATATAAATAAGCATGTCGCAGGTACAATTTATGTGGTTCCTGGGATTCGTAGCAGATTATTACTAATAAAAAGTGTTGTTTGCAGATGCTGAGCAGATGTTAAACGAAACTTCTTTGCTTTTTGCTTTTAGTAGAACGTAAATATCATAGGAATTTTGTCCTGTGGTCATTATTCATAGTCGGAACATATGTTTTACTTAATTGTTTCCGAAAGCTCAGGAAATATTGAAACATGTTTTAAACACTTTAAAAGACTAGTGACAAGCTTATTTCACAAAATATAGTTGCAGATAACTCGAATTTATAATTTTTGTAAATCATTGAATCCATAAGAACAAAACATTATATTTCAGTGCCATCTTGTATTCATTTTGTTTGGATGCCGATACGAGATCTTATACTCGGAGGTATTTTCGCATACTAAGAATTTCTTAAGTAATCTACAAGTGCACTGGTCTGTTTGATGTTACTTTTGTAAAGAAGCTAAAACACTGTAGTTTTGCCACTTGCAAAAATCTGTTTTACCAAAAAGTGTTATCAGCAGTGATGGTATACCTCGGGTATTATTTACCAAATGTACACAATCATCACTAGAAATTGAAATGTTACTTTTAACTAATACACACCTAATCATCATCCAGTAGTCCTACACGAGTTTACAATATTTCAGAAACGAAGGAAAGGCGTGTAAGGAAAAATTTCCTTTAAGACGATGCAAGCTCCATAATTGCTGTGGTTATGACATGAAAATATCAATCTGAACATGTAAAAATCGCAATTTGCCGAATGTGATCTATATTGTCTGTTAGTGTAAACAGAAATAAAAAAGATGTACAGCTAAAAATTCGTATTAACAATACAGGTGTTTCAAAGCGAGATTGATAAACTGTTGTGTATATACATGTATTGCAGGTGTATGCTCTCTGTAATTACAGCCTTACAATGTAAAAAAATATATGAAAAATAAAAATCAACTGTATGCAAATAATTACAAAATTAATAATGTTCATGTTCATTCTATACTTACTGTGACATTTTTAATGAGACATGATTATCTTTATTTGTGATCGTGACTGAACAGAATTTTTCGCGAACGGTTAGTCTATGTACAGGAAGACAATACGTTACTATATTATGTATATATTGAGGTTGATGGGAAAATCAATTGTATCTTTGTGATTACTAGTTCAGCCACTTTGCGCTACTTTTAAATATCAATATAGCTCAGTTGAATCCCTTTCATGCTCATATGAGTATCCACACTTAACTTAAGTGACCCCAGGGTTGCTGCGATATATTTTCTAATGGATTCCTCCATATTCCTGAACTGTTCAACAATTATTGTAATATTTCTAGTAATAAACGACAGTAACGAAATGTATTTTGCATCATTTACAACCTAGAGATGTGATTAACATGATCCTACGAGGTATTTACCTGGGATACATGCAGATTGAACATATTATGAACAAGATAGTGCAAGATAATCCATATGTTCATATGTATATATGCATGGTATGTGTATACGAGTGTATAAATGTTTGCACATATATTTGTAGTCATATTGTTTTTATGTATTAGTAGTTTTATTTAGTATTGTTATTAGTTGCATTTGTATTTTTATACTTTGTAAAATATATTAGTGTGGCAATAAACTATATAATAATTAATATATATATATATATATATATATATATTCAATGATGCACCACAAGTACCGTTGAAAATCCATACTTATTGTGATAATTTCATTATTTTGTATATTGCCTGTATGATTAGATTAGATTATTATGCTTGATTCTGAGTTTAGAAATGGAATTTGCTTCCACTGCTGCACAAGTAAACCTTCTAGTGGTTGTAGAAATATTTAAGGAGAACTATAAATTGTGAGACTTGCCAAAATCACTGACACATTGTCACTACCTTAACATCCTGAATGTAGTCAGGTGGCTTAGTAGAATTACATTTACTGAGCAGATAAAAGCATGACAAGCAACGTTGAATCTTTGAGTCACAAGAACACAAGCATAACACAAGGTTATTGCCATATCAAAAGACATAAATAACAGGTCCATACCCCTATAGTTTATGGCAAGCTGCTTTAAATGTAAATTTTGAGGGAGCATATTGGGTGGCACATATATACAGTGACTTTGAATGGTGGTACCCCCCAGATTCTAATCCAACACAAATTCAAAAGATACAATAACTGTACCAGATAAACCATAACATAGCTAGATGATAAACCTTTAAAATTAATTTTTATCAACAAAGAAAAGCAGCCTTACATTTAATCTCCAAAAAATATATCATAATGAATGGTCAGACTCAGAAGAAAATCATTCAGTCTAAGGTTTATATAAACAGGTAAGGACAATTACATTGAAAAAAAAGTTAAAAACAAATGTTAAATTTTGCATGAACTTTCATGTGCTCCTGAATAAGGCACACCAAAACTTTGTGTATCACACTGGTTCTGGCTTCTAAGTATGCTATTAGATAGTATACTTCTCTTGATGTACCGTATTACACTAGATGGGTCGTCAAAGAGCAGGCCCAGTTCTAAACATTAATTGTAGTTGTCAATAACTAGCACAACTTTTCAGCATTTATTACTTCCTTGTCCAATTCATATATGTATACAATTGTGTATAGAATATAGAAATTTATAATCATGTAATAACTAATAAAAACTCCCGTAAAATATTTCTGAATAAAAAACTTACTACTTTCATCAATGAAAAAAACAACTAATCTCATTTAACATTGTCTTCACATTAATGTCTGCAATATGAACACTACAGCTATCCCTATAAGAAACCTGTCCATGAAGATAGCTCAAATGTCTACGACTACATAAATATATATATATATTTTTATAGCACATTCTAAAAAGATTAAAATTCTGTTGATTTAGAGTTTTATATATCATAGTTTCATCATAAGCAACAAATATGTGTAATTGTTTTTAATTATATCCACATGTGCTATTAGTCAGACTATTAAAAGCAAATTGTTTTTTTAATACATGATAACATAAACATGTACTAATTTCTATGAGATTAACATGCACTTAGCAAATTTCTCTCTCATGATGCAACATAAACATATATTATCCGAACTAACTTCTATTCATCTAATTTTAATTACATGTAACTTCTTAATGAAGGCTCAAACAAAAAAAATCACATAGATAACTTATTTCTCATCTATTACCGCATAGAAAAACTTATTCTACATCTTCTAGACATTATCGCTACAGACGAGATACATTTCAAAAGATTAACGTAAATTTCTAATTATTTCTAAAAGTATGGGACAATTTAAACCTTACATACCTCAAAAATAACTACGTTCCTTACATGCACTCGTAATATTTACAAATAACAAAATCGCGCTAATTAAGAGGTACTAATGGTACATTTACCAAAATATTGTTAATGGCATATTTCTTCAAAACTACACGTCACAATTGAAAATCACATTAGTAATACTTTCCTGTCTACTTAATATTCTTATTGCCTGCACTTTCTTCATCCTTGAATAATTATTATTAGCTAAAAAAGGTAAATTCCTACATCTTGCTCTTTGTTTACATTGCCACATCAAGGGCTATAACAATGCTGCATATCCTATAAAGATAGGATAAGCAGCAAAAATACAAAACAGAAAAAGTCTCTGCAATACTAGTATAATGTCTTGGCACATCTTTTGGCAGTTGGGCTGTTTCACTCTTTTACTCTGCAGTGGCATCTACAGAGAAGCGTACAGTCTAAATTTGCATTTCCAAACTTGCACTTGCAACAGTCTCCTTTACAAGAACATCTTATGAACTCCATGTATGATTTATATAGCTCTGCTATCGATATCCAAATAGGCTACCAGACACTGTATGTCACAGCTCATACAAAACCTTCTGAAGAAGGTGTGATCATTTTGATTGCTTGTTGTCCACATACCTGTCCCAGACAAAGTCAACTCTGCGCAATTCCTCCAACTGTCTCAACAAGTACGGAATGAAAATCATGTCTTCATAGTCCTCAAATGTCCTGACACCAGTAGTGGCAATCATACATGCAAGGTGGTTTAGGTTGGTTTGGAGACTCAATATATTTCAGAAGTTCAGACTGCGTGGTTTGCAATACAGAAGTGAAGGTCAGCTATGTGCCAAACTCTACTAATTTCGCAATGTAGCTTGTTAACTCTGTTGAATAAATCTGCCACCATGTCAGATGTTGGTAACTAAACCACATTTACAAGACCATCACTTATTACTCCTCGAATGAAATGATGTTCAACATCTGTATGCTTGGTTCTTTGGTGGTCGATAGGATTTTTGGCCAAAGCCAATGCACTCTGATTATCTCCATGAATTGTAACTGGAGTGGACTTATATTCAGGAACAATATCTTTCAATAGTTGTATCAAATACAAGCATTCTTGAACCGCTGTACCCATTGAAATATATCCGGCCTCGCAAGAGCAAATAGCTACAGTAGGTTGTTTCTTACTGTTCCAAGATATTATTGGATGACTAATTTATCATCGATCTTCCTAGTGTAAACACAATGGTCAGCACTACTCTGAGTGAATCCATTCTCTGACAAATGAGTATGGAACATATTGTTCCAGTTACGACCAGATTGTTTTAAACCATACAAAGATTTGTTTAGCCTATATACAAGGTTTTGTCCAGAAGCATTAGGGACCTCAAATCCTTCTGCTTGCTTCATGTAAATCTCACAATATATAGGAGTACTTAAATAAGCTGTTTACATCTAGTTGATGCAATTCTAAATCATATTGTGCCGCCATTTGCATCAAAATGCGTATGGTTGTGAGATTGGGTGTTGGAGAAAAAGTCTCCTGATAATCTATGACATTGACTTGACTACATATCTGGGTTTGTATTTCTTCGACCCATCCGAGTTTTCCTTCACTACAAACACCCAGCGGCCCCCAACTAGGTTTTTACCTGCGGGTAAAGTGGTTAATGTGAAAGTATCATTCTCCTCAATGTAATGCATCTCTTCCTTCATAGCACTTAACCACATGTCTGACTCTGGGGAGGAAACAGCCTCCTCATAGTTCACTGGATATTTAAATACTTTATAACAATAGTCAATGTTACAGTGAGAGCAGACATAATCCTCCAGATACTTAGGTGGCCTCTTATTTTCCCTTTTAGGGTACCTAGGCTCAACGGTAGGTTTGGTACTTTGCTCAGCAGGCTCAGTAATATGTTTAGCATTTTGCCCCATATCACTAGTAAGCTCAGTAATATGTTTAGCATTTTGCCCCACATCACTAGCCTCTGAGTTCTGCTCAAGAGCAACTTCATATTCAAAACCTAATTAAATCGTCGCTTCCACCAGTTTGGGTACCTTGTTCACTGCGAACATCTGAAAATTTGACAAGTGTGTGTCTTTTGACACAACCACTCTCTGGGAAGTATACCAGATAGGCTGGGCTTTCCCGGTCATAGCCTACAAATATGCCTGTATTGGCTCGTGCATCTAGTTTAGACTTTTCCTGCTTTGTAGACATGGCAGGTGGAGACAAATACTCTCATTTTGGACAAATCTGGTTTATTACCAGTTACAGCATGATATGGCATCTTGCCAATTCTGTTGTTGAAACACCTGTTTCTAATATGTGCCGCGCTTAACACAGCATAGGCCCACATCAACTTAGGGAGTTTTGCTTGTAACAACAAGCATCTAGCCATTTCAAAGAGTTCTCCAGTGCCTTTCAGCCGTGCCATTCTGATGTGGCGAATATGGAGCAGATTTTTCATGCTTAATGTGATTCTGAACACATAGGTTTTTAAAACCTTCGCAAGTGAACTCAGTGCCATTGTCAGACCTAATACATTTAATGTTCCCATAGGGGGCAATGTCTGCTAAAAATCTCTCAGTTGTAATAACTGTGTCACTTTTCTTTCTCAGAAAGTAGACCCAAACAGCCCCTGAATAATCATCAGTAAATGCAATCGCATATTTAAAACCTTCAACTGTTGGTGGATTAATAGGTCCTGCCAAATCGCAATGGACCAGTTTAAATGGGGCATCGGCTCGGCTATCAGGATTTCTATTCTTGGGATTGGTCATCTGGCCCTCAATACAAATACCACAATCATACCTCTTAGTATTAGTTATCTTCATACCTCTGACCACACTCTCTAACTGCAACATGATTAACCTGTGTGGTAGAAATAGGATCTACATTAACAGTATCAACAGTATCAAGGTAATACAATCTATCACGTTTGTTTATATCAAATTTCTGATTACCAATGAGTAACTCTGCCTTGTCAGGCATAAACATAACAGTTACCCCTTTATCGGTAACAGCTTGTACTGAGAATATATCCTGTGGATAGGATGGTACATACAGGGCGTTTTCAAGAGTGCCTTGACACACCTTACCTGAGCTATATTTCAAAGAAATTTGAGCTCGCCCTCATTTTAACGCAATATTACTAGACCTAGTGCCATCTGCAAGCTCAAAAAAATGTTTGTCAGACTTGAAACTATCATAAAATCTGATGAACTTATTTTCATCACTAATAATGTGCGAGGTTGCACCACAATCAACTAGAATAGTATTTGCATAATTATAACTGTCAACTTGAACATGAGAGTTTATCTTAAAGCTAAAGTCAGTTCCTTCGTATAAGCCGTCATTTGACTTTTTCGCAGACTCCCCATTCCTTGCTGGTTGAGACCGGGACGTTCCATGCTGATTGATGGCTGTTCTGATTCATCGGTGTGAGATGACGCTCATTTTCTTGGCCTGCCACATTCGTTCGATTTGTGTCCAACCTCGCCACAGTTATAACAGCGAATAGTCTTCTTGCGAGCTGCTCTATCGAGGTGCCTGAGTTTGAGGACATTGTCATTGTTTTCACCGGTATTCGAAGGTACATCGTTATCACCGTAACTCTTCAACATAGCTTTAAATTCAATGAATTCCAGATCGTCATCCAACATAGTTATATGCACAACAAAAGGCTTATATCTGTCGGGTAAACCCTTAAGTATCATAGCAATAATGAGTCCGCTTCGTACGGTTTCTCCCGTGTCTCGCAGAGACGTTGCCACAGTTTCGGCTCTTAACATGTAGTCTGTCACACTTTCGCTCGGCTTCATACCAAGGGATGTCAGTTCAGTATATAGCGACATAATCCGCAGTTTTCCCTTACCGGCATAGTGGTTCCTTAAAATTTGCAGTGCCTTTCGACCATCATCGTTGGCGTCCCTCATAACAAGCTGCAGACTTTTATCGTCCAGGAATTGTATGAGTTCAGCATATACATCTGCATTTTCTCAGGATCCGGTGTATTTTCACCCACAATCACATCTTTTAATTTTTGTAAGCGCATGTAGCCGAGAAATTTTACCTCCCATTGTTCATATTTGGATTCGTTTCCGTCAAATGCCAGTCGTGCCCATTTCGATACGTTCGCTCCTGCACTCCTGGGCCCATAACCTGTTGCGTTATTTAGCGATTGAGTGGCCACAACCATGTTGTACGATTAGCACGATTCCATCATCAGCAAAGGAAAAACGAACACAATGGCTTCTTTGCCAGAAGTACTACATTTATTAATAATTCGACAATACGCCAGGTTGCGCTAGCATACAGACAGTTTGCAGGGTCATAACTCAACAAACTCAATAACGGATCTTGATTCATTCATCGTATCAACTGTTTTTGACCATTTTGCTGTAATTACTTTGTGGTGCCAGCATCGTAGCAATTCCTCAAACTGAAAAGACATTTGAGGTGATACTTTGCCTCTATTGCAATTAGACTACTCCCAACAATATTATCCAGAAACTGAGAGTCCTGTAGCTCAGAGATCATGGCCTCCATATTTCAGTTGGCATCAAACATACAGAATTCATTGATATCTCCTTCTTCGTCTCTTCTTTCACAGAAGATACAGCTTTGGATGTGTAACTTTCTCTTACTGTGATGTATCTGCTCAGTCAGTTCATCCGCATTGCTTTATCTTTATTTTCTTCAGCTTCTCGTTGACATAATTTGTGCTAGGATGCACAACGAGCCACTAAATTGTCAACAGTTTAATCAATCCCTACATAGACTTTAAAACTGCATTAATTTCAATTTTACATTGGTCAAAAATGATGTGTAAACCTGTTACTTTTCAGTAACATCAGTTATTGAAATACTATTCTAATCAATAAACATTTCAATTGTTCTGGTGTTTTTTTCTGACAAAATATCATTGTTATCTAAAAGAAGCTTTGATTCCTTTAATAACATTTCTGCTTTTATCCACTCAGTAATAAATGTACTGTCAAGAAATGAGCTTAAGCCACCTGACCAGTAGGCCTAGATCCTGACCTGTTGTGTGTAAAAATATTGTGACCTCCATACTAATATCTTCAACCAGAAAATTCAGTACTCGAACGTGAAAGTGAGAGGTAATGTTCAGGGTAACATATGTCGAAAAGATGCCCTCGGTCTGGGGAGCCAAACAAGGCTCCACAGGAGTATAGGTGACTAATTCACCAACGCCATCTGCCCTATCCCCACCACAAGGAGTACCAGATAGTAAATATAGCAGTGCCTGCATCTTCACCACAAGGAGTAAGAGGTGATATAAGTGGCATAAGAATTTGATTCAAAGATGTTGACGCACAGTCCAATGGAAAATCGCAAAAAAAATTCAAAAAGACAATTTTGCAAAACTATTACATCACACATAATCTATTGCACAAAGCAGTTAAATATCGACACTGCAATAAATCACTGGGTTCTTGTCCTTGGCCTTAACAACCAAACTTAGGCACATACACAGAGCCACTGTGAGCAATAATCAACAAATTCTGTTTTAAAATCTCCAACATCTGTTTAACATGTTTAGAAAAAGCTGGGTACGGAAGAATCACAGGAAGAACCTGAAATGAACCAATTGACGATTAATAATAGAACTCTGAGTTTGAACCTGTGAGGATGTGACCCAAACAACAAAGACATTGCTCTTGGTAATAGGAGACATAAAATTACTCACTTCCGGAATGTGGAAACTACAAACCATTAACACTCTCAGCCGTATCTTCACCATAAGAGTAAATACTTTAAAAATACAATAGCACCCGAATCCTAGCCACAAGGACTAACAAGGATATACATAAAACAGCACTCGTGTTCTCGCCATGAGAAGTAATATGTATTTGAATACATCAACTTCAACATCATCACAAAGAGTAAAGGTTAAAAAAAAATAAACTAAACCCTGAATCCTCACCACGAGGATAAACAAGGGCATATACAAAACAACACCCATATTCTCAAAACGAGAAGTTATAGGTATTTAATATATCAACACTCATATCCTTGCCAAAAGGAAAAACAGGTTAATTCAAAATGGCGAAATCACAATTCTGAGTTGACGATTTAAAATCTGAAACAAACCCGCTAACATCCAATTTAAAGAAGAGTATGTCTCCTCTAAAGTGCTGCAAACATCCTGCCACACAGCACAATTCATAATTCGTGGAAAAATGTCACCGTACTATGAAAATAGATAAAACATGATTGTCTAACTTGCATATGCCAAAAGAGTGAACTGGTATTACTGGGTGTGGTGTGTCCAGATGGTGTGACGTCATATAGGTCAAGGTTGGAATTTTAGTTTGGCTAGTGCAGGAGCAATGATAATAGCCTATAGTATTTTTTGTAATATGTAAGTAAGTATAGTGCAGGAGGAAATATAAAATCCATTACACCCTGTCACCAACACCAAGTCACACTATTACATACTCACCCCTAGATCACTTTCATTCTCTGTTTCAGGTTCACTTTCCACATCAATGGTAAACTCTTCTTCTTTCTCAATCTCAGCTAAATATGATGCCTCTTCTTTTATGGCAGTCTGCAGAGCTTGTTCCTGCTCAGCTTCCAATTGATTAGTTAAAGAATCCTCGGCATCTAATGCAGTAGCTAAAGCCTGATACATGAAAATAACTTTTTGGTTACAGGATAATCAACCATAATTAGATACTGGGTGACACACACTAAAATAAGCAGAACACCACACAGTTTTCACAAAATTTTGACTTGTTAAGTTTGGCAACTAATTTAAATCTGTTTTTGTAATATAGGATTTTCTACTCTAGATAAAATTTTTGTCTTCAGCTCCTTAAGAAATGCTTGTTTAGTTTACCTAGTGTCTGTATGAAAGTTGCTAAAAATGTTGAGACAGCAAGAATGAAAAACAAGAGGTCTGCTTTTGCAGACAGACATCCATCACTGTGAGTAGTTTTAAAGCGATCTCTGCCTGTATTGAATCATACACTTTTGAATCGTCCAGTAAACGTTTTGTGTCTCTGAAAGTGGTGAAACGTCATGTATCTTCTTGGGAAAAAAAAGGCTGCTGGTCGAAAATATTGAAAGTTATCCGGGTTAAAATTACATCAGAACTGTACTTTGACCTGCAGTTACTCTGTCATGTACAACCATGAGAACGATGGACGCCAGTCAGCCATCTTGAAAGTAATCCAGGTTAAACTTATAATTGAACTGTACTTTGACCTGTATTCACCTTGTACCGAATATAAGCTGATCGGATAAAAAGTGAAGCAGTTATTGCGAAAGAAAGAAAGTGTTACCCACAACAAAAAATGTGGAAGTCATTTTAAAATGTCATCTAACCGAATATGCACACCAATCTATGGCCTTCGTATACCCACCTTTGAATCATCCTGTCAACGCTTCATCTCTCAAAATGGGCGCAATGTGAAATGCCCTCTCGGGAACAAACATGGCCACTAGTCAGCCATATTGGAAGTGATAAAAGTCAAAATTATAACAAACCTGTATTTAGACCAATATTTACACTGTACTGAATATGAAGCTCTTTGAATAAAAACTGAAGTAGTTACATGTATTGCGAGACAAAAAGTATAGCACACAATAAAAAAGGTCAAAGATTTTTGTCGGCATTTGACCCACTTCTCAAGGTCATTTTAAAATGTCACTTAGCCTAATACACCTATCATACTATGGCCTTTGTGAATCCACCTTTGATTCATCCAGTCAATGCTTCATCTTTCTCAAAATGGGCACAACATGATGCGCCCTCAAGAACAAATATGGCCATTAGTCGGTCAAAATTGTAACCGACCTGAATTTTGACATTTACTTGCCTTGTATGAAGCTGATCGGAAAAAAATTGAAGCAATTATTGCGAGACGAAAAGGTATAACATACAACATAAAAAGGTAAGCATCTGACCCACTTCTCAAGGTCATTTTAAAATGTCACCTAGCCTAATACGCTGAAGTTGTTATTGCAAGACAAAGACCAACCTATGGGTTTCGTGAATCCAACTTCGAATCATCCAGTCAATACTTCGTCTTTGCCAAAATGGGCGCAACGTGACATACCCCCTCAGGAACCAACATGGCCACCAGTCAGCCATTTTGGAAGTAATCCGGCTCAAAATTACATCTGTCCCGAACTTTGACCTTCACGTGCCCTGTACCGAATATAAAACTGATCGGATTAAAACTGAAGCTGTTATTGCAAGACAAAGAAAGTGTTTCGTACAAACGAAAAATGTCAAAGATTCATATCGACGTTTGATCTCAAGGTCATTTTGAAATACCAATGCCTAATATGCCCACCAACCTATAGCCTTCGTAAATCCACTATCGAATAGACAAAAACAGTTTCAAGAAGGGCGACTCTTTTAAAAATACTACCTAACCTAAACCAAAGCTGCTATCGTAAAACAAAGCAGTTTTACGCAAGTCAACGACAATGTGTTGTGGGTAAGACTGTATGCCTACGGGATTGACATAAAAATGGTTGATTATCGATAAAATGACAATAGCTGAGGACAAAAAGTGCCATGGCTTAAGTATAAAAAATTAACTTACATCTTCAAGCTTGTCTGCTAAAATATCATCATCTGATTCTACTATTTCCACACTAAGCTCAGTTGTGCATAAAACTTGGCTGCCTTTAGAAGTGACAGACAGGATACTGGGGTCATCAAGAACAGGCATACTAATAAATGCCTGTTTTTGACTGATACTTGTTGGTTGGTTTTTAATTGTAAACTGCTCTCTAGGAGATGGTATTGTCCATGCACTGTCTCCACTCATAGCACGTTCTCTACCTGGAGACATATTCTTGCTCTGTCCACTTGGAGAAAGGTTATGCCTACCTACATATCTATGAGATCTGTTCTCTGTATCTATGCTTAGAGGATGGCATGGATTTACTATGTTACTTTGACTATAAGCCTTTATCATTTGGCTTCCTGCATTTGAGACATTGCTGTTGATATTCTTGGCAATTTTATATGTAGTTGAACGTGTACGTCTGCTTACAGTCTCCCAACCATCACCATCATCTACAGTTAAAACAAATACTGAATTTAAAATGAAAAGTTGTTCTATCAAGATCCTACTTTCACAGTAAATTAAAATAAAATAGATTCAAACATTTTTGCTTAAATGCAATATTACCAGGACAGTAAGGACATCCAAATGGTACAGGAGTATTTTCCCACAATGCAAACAAAAATATTTTAGTTTAACCCCTAATAAGAAATGAAAATCAACACATTTTGTGTTTTTGTAAATGCAAACAAGAGGTCTGTGGGTGCAGACAGATGTCCATCATATGATGTAGTTTCTTTAGTTGTAAAGCCATCTTTGTATGTATAAGAGTTTTGAGGTTGATAATAGAGGGAAAATGTAAAATTTTTGGTTTGAAAGGAAAATAGGTGGTTTTGCTTTGTTTTTCCCGAAATGGCGTACCAAATATAAAGCTGATCAGATAAAAACTGAAACAGTTATTGTGCAACAAAGAAAGTGTTATGCACAACAAAAAAAAGATTCAAATCGGCATTTGACTTAGTTCTCAAGGTCAATTTGAAATGTCACTTGGCCTAATACATCCACCAACCTATGACTTTTGTGAATCCACCTTCAAATCGTCCAATCATCGCTTCGTCTTTCCCGAAATGGGCACAACGTAACATGCACTCTCGGGTACAAACATGGCCACCAGTCGGCCATGTTAGAAGTAATCATGGTCAAATTTATATCCGATGTGTACTTTGACCAGTACTTACCCTGTACCTAATATGAAGATGATTCAACAAAAGCAAAAGCTATTATTGCGAGCTAACATCTCGAGAACAAACATGGCTGCCAGTCAGCCATCTTGGAAATTATCCAGGTCAAAATTACTGCCTATCTGCACTTTGACCAGTATTTAGCCCGTACCAAATATAAAGCTGATATGATAAAAACTGAAGCAGTCATAGCGAGACAAGAAAAGTGTTACGCAATTGAAAAATGTCAAAGATGCGTATCAGAATTTGACCTACTTCTCAAGGTCACTTTGATATGTCACTTGGCCTAATACACCCCACCAACCTATGAGCTTTATGATCCACCTTCAAATCGTCCAGTCATCGCTTCCTCTTTCCCGAAATAGGCGCAACGTAATGTGCACTATCGGGAAAACACATGGCTGCCAGTCGGCCATCTTGAAAGTGATCTACATGGAAATTACAGACGATGTGCACTTTGACCTGTACCAAATATAAAGTGGATTGGATAAAAACTGAAGCAGTTATTGCAAGACAAAGAAAGTATTACGCAACAAAAAAATGTCAAAGATTCATATTGGCATTTGATATACTTCTCAAGGTCATTTTGAAATGTGGCCTGGCCTAATACGGCCACCAACCTATGGCCTACGTGAATCCACCTTTGAATCGTCCAGTCTTCGCTTCGTCTTTCACAAAATGGGCGCAACATAACATGCACTCTCGGGTACAAACATGGCCGCCAGTCGGCCATGTTGGAAGTAATTGGGGTCAAGCTTATATCCTACGTGTACTTGACCAGTATTTACCCTGTACCAAATATGAAGATGATCCGACAAAAACAAAAGCTATTATTGCGAGCTAACATCTC
>JAOXYB010033617.1:19000-33177 GCA_028565635.1 Phoronis ovalis | reverse complement strand
TAAGAGCAAAATTTCAAAAATCTGATATGCCTTATTAGATATACCTGTTGGAAGTAATCTTTTTATCAAATTTCAGCTTTATATCTGCAGGGGTGCTGGATTTATACGTTGTCTAACTTGTGTTTTGAAAAAAGTATATTTTGACCCAAAACGGCCTCTTTGCTAATTACATAATTATGTGAAAGATAAGTTATTTTTTCGTAATCCCTATATTAGAAGTGTCTTTCCAAAAGTGCATAGTTACTTTTATTTATAGTCAATCTTTCATTTATCTACCTAAAATTTTACCTCAAAGTATAAAATGTGAATAAGTTGTCCCAAATGGTACAATCCATATTAACTTTTACTTGCTGAAAACATGAACTCAACTTTTTGCATATTGGTAATGCCTATATAGCTTTTAGCTAAGATACTGTTCTAAGCACCTGCGATCAACAAATGTATTTTACTCAAAACCCGGATACATTCAGCTTATTTGATTAATAAACTGGATATGATATAATTATACAATTTTGACCAAAAGAAGACCCATTCTGCTAATTTGAAACAAAAAACAAATTGATCAAAAACTGCATCTGGTAAGGGCCATGTCCCTATATAAACAGATACCCCGACTATGCCCCTTTAGCAGACTACTATACTAGCTATACTTACATTGTGGAGTATTCAATTGTAACAGTGCCATCACAGCCTTTTTGCCGAATTACAGTAGCAACAGCATAACCCTTTGCAGGATCTGCATAAGTATGTGCTCTTTCAAATAAAAACTCTCCAGGTTCTAAAAATACGAAAAAGAACTGCTCAATGAAATTTAGCCATTAAATTTACACAGCTTATGAATTGTTTTTTCACCGTTTCATAACTTGTTTTTTACCATTTCACAGCTGAAACACCAAAACAGTGTGCAATACAATTGTGATTTCTTTCTGCTGCATGTGCCCACCAAGCAACATTTATAACACACTGCATATGATTACACAGTCAGTGCACAGAGTTTTCAAGTTATACAATGACCAAATTTGGAACTGAGGTGCTGTGCTCTAATTAATAATGCTTGATCTTTGACAATTAATACAGTGCATATTTTAAATGTATATCAAAAACAAACTAAATCATTACATTAAGTTAATAAACAAGATCTACCAATGAACATTTGTTATTTTGAAAATGTGTGGTGTGCCAAACAAGAGTTTTTGTGGCATTTTACGAATTTTGCTCTCACTGGATTCAACCTTTGATTCTATATCAACTAAACAATCATTTTACTAAACCACTCAAACTTTAGAAAAAAAATTACTCTTCAAAAAAACTGGGCCTCCTTTTTGTAAAATAATACCTCATAATAATTTTTTTTTTCTTAGTTACCACAACATGGTGGAAAGGTTTCTCTAATGGCAGACTCGGAATTTCACTGATAAAGATATTTTGTTGATTACAAAGAAAGTATAAAAATATGCTTTACAGATCATAGAGTATTTATTCTATGTAAAATAAATAACTTTGCATATAATTTCTTTAAAAACCTCTGTAAATTTAGAACGTGAAATTTAATCAGTAAATAATTTCAATAATTTTGTTTGTCAATGTTTTGAATGTAATGTTCTGTCAATCTCCTGTACTCGATCACTCAGTCTCCATCTGGAAGGCGAGCTCATACAAAATCCCGTGACGATATAATTATCCATTATTACCAAAAGCATCACCACAGATTTTCAGTTCAACAGCATAACAAAAGCACCTTCATTGAAGTTTAAACTGAATAATGTAACATTATAAACTTTGTTTAAGTTAGAATTTAACACAAAACAATGGAAACAGAAATCTGTGGTCTGTACTTTAAGCATTTTACTGCAAAAAGAAATGAGGATAGTTTCCTAAATTTGGACAATAGCCAAAGCATTACAAAACACCACATCTATATACAACGTAAGACAACAATATTACGACATACACTAAAAATATTGGATTTGCAGTAAAGAAATTTAAGGTAATATAAACAGCGTGCAAAAAAACAATTAGAAAGCAGAATGGTAAAAACCCGCTATTTTTGCTCTTTTTGATAACTGCCATTTAATATTTTTATGCCAAGAAACTTATTTTAGACATGATATTGTGTGTAGCTCATAAAAGCAGTAATTGTTAGCAAATTTAGGGTATATATACTCAGGTTGATAAGAAGGTCCACATTTTCCACAGTCTTTGTGATATTTTTTGCTTGCATTTTTTAATGTGACATTTAGTCTAATGTGATCTGATTCCAACCTTATTAGAACAAGACCCATCCTTAACTTTTTTATCCAACTGTGAAATAAGTAGTGCTCCTGAATTTTGTTTGCATCTCAAAACTGTAATTATACAATTTGGGTTTTTACCACATATAACATGCAACAAGCTGGTTGACAAGCTATGTAGGCAAGAATTTGCTTGAAACTATATTTGCATGCATTTAATTGACGGAGCAATAGGCTTTCCACATAGCGTTGTAGGATTAAACAGATGTTCATGACAGAAACCCAAGAGACCAATTAAATTAAAGAGGTTTATCTACTGCGAGACTACAGGAGTCTTACCATCATCATCTACTATTGTAACCCTTGTTATATTTGGATCACCAATACCCGCATCACCATGCGGATTTTTTAATATAAGGTAAAAATTAACGTCATTTTCAAACTGTTGACCATTGACTATGGGTATTGTTATACTTTTCCGATACTCCGTCTCTTTGAAGATCTGGAAGAGTTAATCAAACTTTCACTTTATGAAATATGTGCCAACAAACTGTAGCCAATGAAAACATAGAGTCTGCCTGTTGTCTATGTGAATAAACTTTAGCTTATAAGCCCTCTGTATTAACCTTTTTGTTATAAAAGGAAATGACACAGCAATGTTCCACTATACTGCTTGAAACAAATTATGTGTTCTAAGTTCTAAATTTGCCTGCTTTACACTTTTCATACATGGAAACGTACATGTTTATGAAGTCCGGCTTAGTAACTCATAAAAATAGAAAATTTAATTTTCAAGACAAACAGACAGACACTATACTTTTAATTGGCTAAAAGACAAATTCACACTTGACCTACCATCATCATCAATAATGGTCACCCTGGTGACACTGGGGTCACCAAGGCCAGCATCTCCTTTTGCATTTTTCAAAATGACATAAAATTCATTGTCTCCTTCCCACTGGTGATCAGTCACTATGGGAACCGTTATAGTTTTATTGTATTCCTTCTCATTAAATACCTAATAAAATTGTTAGTAAAAATACAAGTCATTTAATTTTCTTTACAGAAGAGTACAAGATAATATTGTCTTCTAAGATGTGCTTTAAGCAAGTTATCTTAATTTACATAGTTGCTTCAAAAATGAAAATACAACAAAGTAAACTTTTTACTTTCTTGTGCCAAGGATCTTAAAATACTTTCGTTTTAACCACTCTGCTATGTGTGGTAAGATTATTCTCCGACGAAATTCATTGATACAGGTATTAAATGTTGAGGAGTTTTAATCTATTATTGATCGGATGAACTTTTTCAATACAATTTTCTATAAGATTGCAAACAGTATAAATTGTGTATTTTGATATATTTGCAATCCTGAAATGGCTATGATAAAAAAAAATGCATTTACAAGAATACTGAAATTCAAGTTTGCAAAAATTAGCTGTAGCCTCATTACCAGTGTGCCTTGAGTATGTTTAAAATCTTTGTCAAGCTTGGCTGTTCCTTCCCGTGTTTCATAATCCACTGACACAACACCGGTTATAACATCCTCCTCTTTGTCGATAGGCTGAACCTCAGTTAATGATGTCTCTTTCTCATTTTCTATTGTAAGGGCAGTGTTGTTGTTTGAGACTTTTGTTCCTCCATTCTGAAATAATAAATGCGCAAGATGTGAAAAAATAATCGACATGTAACATGTGGATGGGAACCCTCAAAGCTATCCCAGCAGAACACCTTCACCAATTACATGTAAAGAAACAATATCTGAAAATTACCAGAACTCAAAAAATTGTGATGGACAATTTTTGGATTCCCTAGCAGTTTTATATGCTAAATACTTATTTTCAACACAAATTATCCAAATGAAATTCATTTATAGATAACTGAAGGTTGTACTTACAGCTATTTTCAGTGTTGATTGGGACCTGGAAAGAAAAAGAGTTTCGCATTTAATATAAATAAAGATATTTGTGCTCTTTGATTTGTCTATAATTATAAGCATCTTCATAAGACTCATTTTAAAATTTAGAACAGTAAAATTATAAACATTTACTTCCAATAAGTTGTGTTTAAATTAATAGAATGTTATTACAGCCTCCTATATTATTATGAAGTATTTGATTTCTTACAGCAGTAAGAACGTCAGCAGATTTAAATGCAGTTTCTAAGTGCAGAAACCTTGAAAATCTTTCATTACTTTTAAATACTCCTGAGAACCTACCAGGTGATTTACTAATTAATTATTGATTGGAGTATAACACATTGGTCACTATCAAACTAAGAGAAAGAAAAGTATCATAAACCCGAATATCACACAAAAGACTGGAAGTGACAAAAGAATCACATGTCTTTGAATATATACAGCCATATATTCCTTTTAAGTTGTAATTTCAATTTTGTCTATTAGAGGAAGACTGAGAGAATATGGATATTTGCTAGCTATCTTATAGTATTCAATGTCAATTTTTTCTTTAAATTAAATTGTTTTACCATTTAATTCAGAAAAATGAGCACAGAGATTTTAGAAACTTGTTTATCTCAAGTTACATGTTTCGTAAACTAAATGACCACATTGTTCACAAAATATTATACAAATAGTGTTCAAGTAACCAGGCACAATCGCGAAATAGTGTTCGAAAAAATATTTATTAGCCGAGGTATAACATAACATGTATTCGTGACTTACAATGCCGGCCAATACCATGAAATATTGAATGCTGATTGGCTAATTATGAACTGAAGTATTTTATATTGCATGATAGCTGACTTAAATCTGGGGAAGGAAATGTAGGCAACTTCATGTGCCAAGATTAACCAGCGTACCAAAATAACAATAGGTATTAAGAATGGTGTCCCTTAAATTATTGGTGGCATTTTTTGTGACAAACTAAACTTACGGCTTCTTACGATGAAATAAAACATCTACTTCAAGAATCCCAGCACTTTCTATCACAGAGTAGCTTGGTGCGGCAAATGTAAACTTTCCACAAAGGTCCTCTGAAAGTTTAAAGCAAAATTATTGAAAACAATATGAAAAACAATAGCCAAGTTTTTGTGTTATATTTATTTCTCAAGAAACATAAAAGGTTTGGCAGCATTAATGGGAAAAACAACTGCAGACCTGAGGTAACAACTCTTCAGTTTACAGGCTGCCTCTGACTGTCTCGATTTAGTTGATATGACATACAGTAGGTGCAAGAAATAGAAAGGCGATATAGTTTAATACTAGACGGCACCCGTGGTAAACCACAGATCTTGATAGAGATGTAGGTCATGTAAGGCCGAGTTCAGACATGTTCACGTGACTCTCACAGGCAAAAAAAAATGATGCAAGAGTTTCAAAAATGCCCCATTAAATATGATACCGTTGACCGATTGACCCCAAAATTTGAGGAAACCGAGCCATCGTCGATGCCTACGATGTGTGAAAAGATCATGATTCTACATGTAATAGTTTTGAAGATATTTGGTGGAAAGAGTGACAGAGTTACAGAGTGACAGACGGACACTCGAGATTTAGTAGTATAGATTTGAGTGACAGGATTTCTCTGTGGGGTAGTGTATGCATTATAGTCGGGGACATATGTGTCCCATAAATGTTTCCTTATTTCATGAATCATCAGAATGTGAAGAGGCATGCACAAATGGAAATCACACTTGTAAGTAGTTATGTTCCTAGACCTGCTGCTTATAAGTGCAAATTATCTTTGTGCATGCCTCTTCACAGCCTGACGATTCATGGAATAAGAATAAAACATTTGTGGAATGCATATGTGTCCCTGACTATAAACATTTCTCATGAGGTATAAATATTAAAATTGTATGTTTTTTACATACCTTCTGTCATGTGATTATTGTATGTGTTCAAACTACGAACTTGGTCAACAATGTCTAATATTTTTGGTTTTGGCGTTGTTGGGCGATTGGTGTGTTTCTTCTGTCCAAGCATAGAACTAATAGCAGCATGTCGAAATCTGAAATAACAAATGACCTATCCATGAATCTTTGGCAGAACCATTAAAATATCAAAGTTTATTATAAATTGGTTAACTTTGGAACAAAAAATTGAAAAACACAACCAAACCTTTTGACATGCTGTATGCAGATTATTCAATATTACAGTATACTGAAGCAAGCCAAAATGAATGCATTAGCTATTACTTGTTCCATACATATCAAACAGGATGAAGTAAATGAATTATGACCAAAATGCCAAACACAAAGATATTTGTAAAATTTATTTAAAAAATGTGCTCAAACAATTTGTGCAATAACTAGGGTGTCCCAATTTGTAATGTTCATTATTCTGACAGTGTTTTTAAAGTAAATTATTTCAATTAAAACCACAAATAATACTAGAATATTTGTTCAGCAAGACAGTATATTAATTAAAACTGGGAATTTTATTTTTTCACTCAACTGAATTCTAACAATTTGGAGATTATTTAATGAATTTTACAAAAAAAACCTCTTTATTTATGGTATCTGCAAACTAAAACTTGCCATTAAAAAAAGAAAATAATGAAGATAAAGTTCTGACCAGTAAAGAAAAATTCAATCCTGTATGGCCATATGTGTTAAATTAGATATGGACAAATTGTAAAAAGTACTTCAAAAATTGAAAAAAATATAATGAAAGCTACAACAAATATTATAATAGTGTTATTAGTCATTTGTAAAATCAAAGCAATTTACGGTACATCATGTAATATTGGCTAACATTAAACACGATTAAGGTAAATTGATCTAAGTGCACAGCCTAGAGACTGGCTGAGTTTTTATGTTATAAATGTTATAAAACTATTTATGTTATAAATTAGAAAGTATTATACCTTCCAGTCACTTAGTATGGTGTAGTGTGCATTGATAGCAATCTAATATAATTTTCATCTGAAATGTGGATATCACATTTGCTTTAATTCAAGAGATTAATACATATAGTGCTTTGGGAACTATACACAGATCTATTTCTTGTCATAATCTGTCAGATCTTCAATGCATACGTGTATACCTTCAAGCTAATGCTAATGGAATTTATGCATTTCTACAAATTTTAGCAATGAATGTTAGTTTTTTACTAATTTATATCATACTGGGACTTTCTAAAATCAAACCGACACAAATTTTAAATAAAATCTTGGATAAAATGAGGACCAAACACATCTAAAACTTGTCATGAATGAAAGTACATTGAACCGGGTTTGAAGAAATGTTATTTACATGTACTATATCATACATGAACCTTATTCTCAAATGTCATGTGACAGTACAATTTAAGGATTACGGAATATTACAAATTAAAATATAAATCCTAACTCCAACAAATAATTTGAAAGGAGAGAAGTTTATGATAAGTTTAATAAGTCAGTCTAAAAGTTGATAGACATGTAAATAAATTGGTGATGAAATAAAAAAAACCCAAAACATTCTCCATATGTAACTGTCAGAATAATTAGTAGACGGAAAGCCTTTTTCCTGATTAGTTATCAATTAAGCCATTTTACAGTTTGCAAACAGCAGAAATTAATAACCAGGAAAAATACTGTATAGTGTTCTTCATTTACCTCATTCCAGATGTATAGAGAATATTTCAAAATCAGAACTGTGGATTTTCACAAAAAAAACAGTAAAAAAATAATCATTCTAAACAAAATAATTTGATCTACAAAAATCAAATTGTGAATACATACGCATATCGGCTAAATGTACATGCAAATTTTGAAAACAGCAAATTAATGTCAAATTATTACATTCTTAACATCAACAAACTCGAGCAGAACCTCAGGATTTTCAAGTGAGAAAGAATTAAGTTTGCACACTTTTATCAAGAATATTATAGATTAAGAAATTCTGTTTCAACTAATAAATATCTACATTCATACACAAGAATGTAAAATAGTAACATACTTCTAGTATTAAATGCAACTACATATAGCTAACATGACTACAGTCACCACAACAGAAAATGTCAACACAATTTAACCTATAACTAAGTTAAATGCAATATTTTAATTTGCATAAGAAAACAAGCTAGAATTAGGACAAGAAAAATATCTTTTTCCAGACAGTTAACAAAAGCAAGCAGACACTTTTACAGATCAATAAATATTTGAATGAAAATCTATGCTCATGCAAATCTAAACACCACATCAAATGGATAAGCGGATCAATAGCTGCATGTTCAGCTATACAACCGATCAATGAGTTTCCAAGCATTTTTAACACAAGCAATAAAATTTATTTTTTAATGAAATGGTATTATTTAAACATGAGTGATACTTTTTTAAACTGTACATAGCATATTTTTTCAAAAGTAATTGATAAATATAGATGTGTATTTTATGCTTGGAGCTCTTTGCCTATCCAACAAATTGCCCCTTCCACCTATTGTCTCAAACAACTTAGAAAACGTGACATTTGAAGAACAAGAAATAGCACATTTTTCTGGGAGTTTAACTTGTAGTGAAACAGCAGTTGGAAGGGGCAAATGTCCTAAGCTAAACACAAAAATGCTTCTGTTAATACCAAGACACTAATTATAATACCTGATTCTGTTTTAAAGCAATCACAATGCATCGCAAAAAAGAAAAATAATAATAAATTGTTAATAATACAAAGCTGATCATGCTTGTTATAGGTAATATAATTCAAAGCTCTGAAATGTAAATCTTAAAAAAATCAAAAATGTGGTTAAAATAAACCATTTAATCAAATTACATGCAGGCCAATTACTTCAAACTATAATTATATGAATTCTTTAAGATATTGTTAAATTAGCACATTTAAGAGCTTTTTTATTACCAAAATTACGAAAATTAATTTGCTTGATAAAAAAATATGATTGAATGTACTTATTATATGGATCTTACAAACAAGGTTAGAAACCGTCCATGGGTCATTTAAAATCAGTTAATAGTATTCTGAATATAAAATTTATCCAAAACTGAACCTTACCTTAAACATAACAGTGCTGTGGTCATCTTAAGTGCAAACTGCTAGGTTTCTTATGTTTAAAGTAAGATTTAATTCTGGACTGAATTTTATCACTTCTAAGAAAAGACCACACATTTCAATAACAGAAATGTTATTTTGTGGAAAAGCAACAAATAACAAGTCAACCTTTGCTATTGCTACAAAAAATCTAAATATGCCATAAACAAAATGTGGTTCACAGCAAAATTTGTGACAGTGAATAGTGACAGTAAAACAATTGCAAAAATTATGGAAACTCCAAGAGCTGTGTTATGTATGTTAAACCAGCACTTTTCAATAAAAGACTATAACTGCAACCTATAAGCAAGCGAACTAAAGTTAATAGTCCTCACGCTGGATATCTCAATCCTAGTAACAGACACAAACACAAAACATTGGCATGAAGGGTTTAAAAACCAACGAAATTCCCACAAGAAAAGTACATAATTTTTCTTATGATATTTAATGTAGTTTGTTTTGTTAGAATACAGCATTTGTCTGTTTCTGGAATTAAGAGATATCAACTCATAAAAAGTGCCACTCATACAACATCATTCAATGAAATAATACATGCACAAGTTATTATTTTAATGTTTAATTGATTAAAATTATTTTTCTTACCCATCATGCAATGTAATGATAGCAGTACATTTGTAGGGAAGCAAGGGTATAAAGAGACAAGTCCACAGCATTAGTACAATCACAACACAACTAGAGGTTAAACATGAAATTGAATATTTGCTAGAATCAAAATAGTTTGCTTTGGACTTCTTAAACATTAATTTAATAAATCACAAAACAACCATTGGGATATGCTAATAATTACTAATCAATCACCAAGGTGTTGTTATATGAGGAAGCATAGATAATATCTAAATTTAAAGTACAACTACAACTCAGTTATTATTATAAACATATGATAATATGTTGAGTAGAGTGTTATATTTGTAGCAGACTTATTGAAAGGTTTCAGTATATTCACATGCAGGCATGCATCTATAGCAGAAGTGTGACAAAACCTTGTCTAATAGAAAATATTCCATGAGAGTAATAATACAAGTCCCATAGAAGTCAATGCACTATGTGAAGTTATGAGAGTTAGGAAAACATGTTTTATATTATGATTAACACTTTTTAGTATTTAACGAAAACCAATGACCCTAAAATATATATGAAACTTCTACATTTTCATTGGAGAGTCTAAGGCAACTGAAAAGAGTAAGCATACAAGTGCAGTAAGTCAAAGCATATACCTGGCTCGAGCAAACGATCTTTGCTGATCCTGAGTCATAACCTCTCTATCAATAGCAGTCACAAGCTTTGTGGTGGATCCAGTGTTATGTGAATCGCTGCAAAACACAAAGCATGCTGTTAGTTATGGTGAAGTTAATATAAGTAATAGAGGATGCAGTTATGGTCATGGTTGTAGATGTAATGACTTTAAAAAAAAATTTTATGCATATTGTCATACAAACATAATTCTACAAATGGTCATTTTTTAGCAGTTCACTGACTTCAAGAAAGCTTTTGATCCAGTTGCACAGCATGGAAAACTAACTGTAATTAGTTGTCTATAGCGGAGCCATATTAGGCAAATATTTGTCAGATGCAGGAATATATGATATCAAGGATGAGTAATTATAATTACATACATTGTACTGTTTAATATATAATCATCTGGAACTCCGTAGTTGAGGGTAGTTGGAAAATCTCTATCCCCAATAAATATGCTTTGAAATAATGTATTTTATTTACATCACTGACAACAGCTATAAATATTCTACTGCTAGCTTCAAGATTTGCGTTATCTCACCAAAGAACTCTAGGAACTAAAGCAAAAACATACAACACTAATGTCTACTAGCATTGGCTGGCTTTATATTAAGTAGATTTAATTCACAGAAAAACTTTTTACTAGTGTGCATCCAAGAATCGACAGCAACGAGAAAGAAAATGTGCATGTAGTAGGTGCATTTGGTATAGTAGGTTATATAAAATTATGATTTGGGTAAGTTAACATTTGAAAATACTCCCAAAACTCATATCATGAACAAGCACAATTCATGCTAAACAATTCCCTGTATACTGAACACTAGGTAGTTCAGGTAATTATCTTACTAATGCCTATTTTTATCATTAACATTATAGTTCTTTCAGCAGATCTGAATTATTATGCATAGCAATTAGCTATTGGTATTCAGCATTAAATAAAATCAGAAAATGCTTAGATGGGACAATTTTGACACCCTTGAACCAAATGCATTTACACACATTTTCACTTTTCTTGGAGCAAGTTGCCATATGAAATTTGAAAAACGTTCCAAAAAGCTAAATCATTTCATGTCTTTTTTACTTCTGGATGCACATTAACACCTGAACTATAAAAGCAATTTAATACACTTTAAGTTATTAGTATGCAACACAAGTGCAATAATACTTAATATTAATTTTTTTGTGAACATAAATTATGCTCTTTGCACACACAGTGCTTAGTTTGCACACACCAGCAACAAACTGTGATAGTGCCTCTTTATTTTCGATCATTTGTAAAATATTAAATTAATGTAATTAACTTGTATTTTTCATAAATTCAATAATTTATGTGCCCTAGTTACACTATAAGAAAACATTAATATAAGAACGACAAAGACAAGAAGCTGAAAGCACAATTCTTTAACTGCCACATTATAAACTGATTTCATAGAAGACGAGTAACACAGTACGTACTACATGTTTCACAATGAATAAATAATTGAATTCTCAACTAGCTTTAGGAAAAAGCAAAATATTCCGTCAAAAAAGTCTAACAAAATGTTAAAGAGCAAATTTGAGGGATACATAACTATAGACTCAGAATTCCTCCATAAGAAAAGTTTTGGACAGAAGTTATACATATCAAAGAGTTTTAACAAAAAATGTTCTATAAAATACTAACAATCCAGCTCATGAGAAAGAGCTAATTGTGAATTTAGTTTAAACTTAAATTTTCGGTCTAATTTTTTTACATAATCTCTTAAAAAATATCATTTATGATATAGAACGGCTTGGGAAAAATATTGTTTTTCCAGAAGTTAGAGTAAAAAACTCAATTATTTCTCCATTGTTGAACAAAAATCATTAGTTGTAATTTTATGTAACACTGCTAATTCCTTATGAATATATTCAATATATTCAGCTTTTATATTCACTTGCAAAATATTTCCAAACTTGGTATCAACTGCATATGAAAACATGCTACACTAAATCATAGATCATTGCTCCTGTTACTAGTATTTTGACATGTTTATATTTCAAGAACTGTGCTTTCACTATTTATAACATATGCATGACAACTACTGAACATTGAATACACTTCAGTATAGACCACATACCAACAGTGATACAAAATAAAATACGCATTTTTCCGCATTTTTCATTTTAAATGAAAGAATGAATTGTAATTAGTCGACAATCTTGGAAGTTCTGCAAAATTGCTTTAGGTTTTTACAGATTTTCGTTTGCAAACCAGAAGCAATTCTAACAAAGACACAACGTCAAGGTTGATGTTTTTAAACAATCTCACATCCCAAAATTATATGAAGAGATAAAATGCATTTTCTTGATACAGGCATGTCGCAGTGCAGATTACAATTTATCCTATTTCTGAAAAATGGGAGTAAACTTCTGTATCACTGACATATTGGCCCATTTGAGGGATACAAATACATAGATAGAAATCGAAAGGAAAGACGAACAGACGTGAAGCTAGACACAATCCATTATACCTTGGAGGTGGCGATAAGCTGTTGTTTATTGGTAAAAGCTCCGTGGCTGAACCAAGCCCCGGAACATATGTGGAGCTAGTCTTCCCACTATCACTAGAAAACAATAACATCCCAGTCTATTTTATGAAAATAAATAAGTGTATTAAAGATTTAAAAGGTGCTAAAACTTTAAAATGTTTCAGTTTTAAATCACTCAACATTGTAAATTGATGACGAGATAACTTCAATTATTACATTTGGTTACCACCAAGCAAATTTCTCTGGTAACATGCTGGAGTTTCCCATAAAGGATAACCTAGTTAGTTAGGGATGCATTCAAATTATTTTTAAAAAAGAAAGGAATAAATTTTTATTAAACATATCACAGATGAAATGCAAAATAAATAAATAAAACCAACCAATTAGTAAAAGAGGAAAGAACTTAATAATTGAGATAAGGTAAAGTATAAAATGCAGCTTGTATTTTCTGCTTTAGCGTTCTTGTTGGTTCTAAAATTATTACGTATACATAAAAGAAAATGCAACATCTATGTCTGAATTATAATATACATGCTGAACAAAATAACAATTTATTAAACCAAGTGCCTTAATCCATAAATGTTCATAATACCTTTAACTTAAGTTAATTTTTAATGAAGCATTGTAAAAACTCAAAATCACTCTTTTGTTAAAATTCAAAAGCCAAACCTAGCCACTTTCAAACATGTGTGTTATATATGTAGGTAGCAGCTTAAAAACTCAAGAGTCCTTTGCATATATTCTCCAGAAACTAAGTTTCATTTAAGTAAACTTTATCGTTGGATATTTTATTCTATCCCATTATATTTTAGAGTTTGCTGTATAACTGTTAACTTCAATATTTTGTCATTTCAGATATTGCAGTTGAATTTACAATGATGATGTTGTACCTAATGCATTAACAATTTTAAGATAAAATAATATATTTTTACTAATAATTTTCATGGATACCGGTATAAATACTCACGTTTCCTTTCCATCAGATTTCAAGTTGGCTTGGCTGAAAATAAATTAGTATATAATCAAGTACTATTAACAAATATTTTAATGCCAAATGCAACCTCAACCCCTTTGTTGTATATTTTATGCCATGTTCAGTGATATATGGATTTTTTTTGCTTTTCTTACAATTCTGATGTGTATCTCAGTTGTCAATTTCTGAACAAGGGTACACCATATTTTGCTGTTAACATGT
>JAOXYB010033606.1:0-14215 GCA_028565635.1 Phoronis ovalis | reverse complement strand
CTAAATTCCTACATCTTGCTCTTTGTTTACATTGCCACGCCAAGGACTATAACAATGCTGCATATCCTATAAGGATATGATAATATAAGCAGCAACAAATGCAGTCGTAACTACAGTGAAAACAATTTAAATATAAATTTATTCTTTAACAACTGTCA
The DNA here is from genome assembly GCA_028565635.1 of Phoronis ovalis. Lineage (NCBI taxonomy): Eukaryota > Metazoa > Phoronida > Phoronidae > Phoronis > Phoronis ovalis. Next base: position 14,057 of record JAOXYB010033606.1, on the reverse strand, counting down.
CCCAAGGCGGCGAAAAATGGTGCCAAAATAGAATTTTTTTTTCTAAATGTAGATGTACCATATCCGAGAACTAGTCGAGTGAGGTAGACACAGACTACTTAAGACTATGATACTGGAACTTTGTTGTGAAAAACTACCGAGGAGATAACATTTCTGTTAGTAATCAGTGTTGCTATTTTACAAAAATTACAGTAGTACCTCTCTTATCGTTGTTTCATACACTGAAAACTCTCTATTTCTCGTTTCTTGTTCCTTTTGCAATATGGAATCAATCTGTTCTTTGCGTTCTGCCTCTCGTTTCTCTAACTTGGCTTCCAGTTCTACGGCATACTTGTTTGTTTCTGAGACAGTTTTTCTGAGTGCCATGCGTTCTTTCTCCCAGTTGGCTTCCAATTTGTGTTGTTTGTCTTTAAGTTTACTTGGAAAACGAGACATTGGCTTTTGTTCCTCTAACTAAAAATATACCGTGATTTTTATCGTAAAACAAAACAAATAACTTTCTCTCATTGTTTTGTTGTCGTGTTTCTATGCTAAACTGTCGCCCAGTAGTTTCAAATAGTTTTAATGTGAAACTATGTATTGCGAAAATTAAGAATGTACTATTTCATATTAGGTCTCTATCCCGTTTTCACTCTGTTCTGTGTGTGTTTAATTAAAGAGATATTTTGTTTTTCCTAAAGTTCTAGTAAATATGCGATTCTTCGCCCATTTTGTAACGAACAGTAAATAGCCTTCGTTTAGCATAGGCAAGGGTTGCTGCTATATACTTCTCTTATCTTTCCATGACCTCTTTTGTAAATTATCTTTCAATGTTATTTTAAACTGTCTATCAATTATCAAAAATGCATTGTATTGAGACTTTCTGCCCTTAAAATGATCCATTGTCTCTTAATGATCTCAAAATACATAAACCTAATTTTTGAACGTAATTTTGAGATTTGACCTTAAGGTCAACTCTCCTGACCTTTGGGTTGTTATATGTCAAATTACAAGCTTATGTGACTAATTATTACGAGTTACAGTAAATAACTAAATATTCTTAAAAGTCATCAATATGACCTCTTTATAACCCGATAAAGTCATTTTGAGCATTACGAACAATTTAAGAAATTTGACCCTTGATCTCCAGATGACTTTTTGACCTAATGGTTAACAATGCTCCTATAGTAGGTATAACCATTTTATTATTAGTACAATAACATTGCATTAAGACACAAATTCACGTTTTTCCTTTACCTTATTGATGTTGCTTTGCATTTCATTTCTCTCCATTTCCCATGTAATTTTTTCACATGCATGTTTATCCAGTAGGTCTTCTTTGGCGTTTTCTGCTGCTTTCAGTTTTACTTTGAAATTTTCTAAGATTTTCTGCAAACTAAATAACTGAGCTCTATTGTCTTTTGCCTGGAAATAAAATAAGAAATATAAAAACGGACTGGTTATACGTTCTGAGCTACATTTACTCTAGAATACCGGACACGAACGTAGTTTTGGATTTGTATAAAAAAATGGCACATGCTTTCACACCTCGTATACTTGTCCAGTCATTTGTTCCTTTTCTGTCATCCATGATTCCTGTTCGTTATCAAAATGAGTTTTTAACATAGATAATTCTAGTTTGGTATCTTCATGTTTTTCAACCTCTTGTAAAAATTGTTTTCTCAAATACAATCTTTCTTCTCGAAGTTTCTTCATCTGGGCTGCTTGAATTGAACGCCATTCATCTTCGCTGCGATCCAATAGAGTTGATCTTGCTTGCTGTAGATCACGATGTTGCTCTTCCAACTACGAAATAAAATAACAAATACTAGGTTTATATTACAAAAAAGGTGATTCTGATGCTGATTTTATCGAAATTTGTCGACAAATCATTTCATAGTGATTAACGTTCATAGTGATTAACGTTTTTGTACATATCAAAAATTGCTTGATGGATAGTTATTGTTTCTGTTTAGTTACATGTATTGCATTTCGATATACCACTATTAATCAATAAAAACCCACTGTTTTTTTTATGTACATCATATGTCGCCCGTGTGATGACACAACAGCTTACCTTTGTTTTTAAGGAACTGATTTCTGTTTGCATTTGTCTTTGTATTTCCTGATTGTCCTGTATCATAGTCGCCTTTTCTAATAAAATTTCTTGCAGTTCATCTTTTTCATATTTAAAACATTCAGTTGCGTTATCAAGTTGGGTTTTTAATCTCTGAATTTCACTTTCAAGATTTCCTTTTAATTGTAATAGTTTCTGTTTATCTGCTGTTAATATGGCCACTGCCTCGTGTTTTTGAAGCTCTTTGGACTGTTCAGCTGCTTGCAACTGCTCTTTAACTTGTTGGATTTCTAACAATAACATTTTCTTTTCTATTTCATTTGATTTTTGTTGTTGTTGAAGTTTTTGTTTTTGTTTTTGCATTTCCTCCGTTAGAGTTTTGTTACTTAAATTCATTTTGTCAAGCTCCCCTTGGTATTTTTTTCTGTCCATTTCTTTAGCGTTTTCAACATCTTTATTCCTATCTTCGAGTTGACCACATTTCATTTCCAGCTTTTGTATTCTTTCTTTCAAATTTTTCACGTCTTTCTCTTTTTCATCGAGTTCCATCTCCCTTTTCTTTATTGATTGTTCCAGAGATCCAACCTTAGACACGTAAGATATAATTTTGTCTTCAAATGTTTGAAGCTTTTTGTTCAATTCTTTCATTTCTTCACTCTTCTGTTGAATAGTTCCGTCTCGCCTCTTTATATCTGCTCTCAATAAACGACAAGTTTCTCCTTTTTCATAAATATCTTCGTCTTTTCCACGTAAAATTTTCTCCACCTTTTTAACTTCTCCATCCAAATTCATTAATAATCTTTCGTTATGAGCGAGTGCCTCTTTCCTTTCGTTTATTTCAGCATCTTTATCAGTTAGCTTTTCTTTCATTTCTGCGATAGCATCTTCTTTTTCTTTTGAAACCTGGTCACGTATCTTGATGACGTCATCCTTTTCCTGCAGTTTTTGGTCATTTTGTTTTATTTGATTTTTAAGTTTGTTAAATTCGGATGTCATACTTGTTTTTTCTTCGTGCCACTCGATTTCCCTGCTAGACCATATATCATTAATCTGAAGTGAAAAAAATAATTTGTTACTTCACATAATTTTATGGACTTCACATATAAATTTACGGACTGATTTCAGTATAAAAACGTTTGTCGTCGCAAACAATTTGTTTCTTTTGGTCCATTTTATCGACTACTGATTGATTTTAGTTTTTACGTTTATTACGAAGATTAAGTAAAGCGTAAATTTACATTTCGAGAAAAAGTTTACACATTAAGAAAGTTTTTTTACAAAAACATTTAAAGACACAGAAAAAAGTACAAATTAGCGTTTTCATTGAAAATCAAGGGAAATTCATAGTCCTTACAAATTTCCCAGCCAAGTGGTATGGTCCAACTTTTGACATCATCATCCATTGTAGCAAGGTAATTTGAATGATAAAATTATAAATCAGTTTGTGATACCACCTGTTGTAATAAGGTAACAAACCGGTTTTTATCAATGATTAAACATTTAATTCAAGAATTCTCTTTAAAAAATCGCGTCCAAAAACCGGCAATTTTGAACTTGTATAATTATCTTACAAGATTGGCTCTAGAATATGATGTTATTTATTTACAATAATATAATAGTAAAGTTACGGGACTTTCATAAGCGTCGTAAACAGATTCAAAGCAAAGGAATTGTCAAAAGTGTAAAATGGCAAAGTTGTGGAGAGAACTCGACGTCTTTTCGTCTTTTGTTCCCATTTTGACAATCAAAGTGCTCAATTTAGGTTAATTACTAAAATACTGTGTACTTTTTTTCGATTTTTGCAGTTCTCCCTACAAAGTTTGCAAAGTCTTCAAATATGTTTTCCGAACATCATCGACCTTTCGTATCCTTATTCGAAAGGTTTCTTGAATCCCACAGAACATGTGCAAGGTATATATCAGAATGCGAACATCTCGAAAACAGGAGTACATTGTGAAAAGTAACCACTTCTTCTGCGCTGCTTCTTACGACTTATATTCTGATAAGTAGAAACAATCCGACAATTTCATAGCATGAAGGCCGATCTGCAGTTTTCAACTAACAGTAAAATAAGTACGGGATGGGAACGTGACTTGTGGATAGTGCAAAGAATATAAACATGCATCAAGAGTAACATTAACAGTTCTTTATTACGCAAAAGCAATTGGTAAAAGGATGCTAGCAAAAAGTGAAGGAAGAAAATAATAAACAGGTCAAGCAAAACCAGGTAAATATGGCAAGCGAATAATAAATCATATTTTACAAATACAGTAAAAATATACGGGCTCCAGTGTACTAAAGTTACATAATGACAATGGACATATCCCGGGAATATATTGAGTACAGTTCTCTTCGTGTACGCATCTAAACCCCTAATGTAGCCGATTGTCCTTATGTCAATCTTATAACTTTAAGGACTTTAAGCACTACACACACACATTCAAAAAACTATTAATTTATATACACGTATAATTAAGGTTTAAGGCAAATTACATATAGAAACACAGGAAATCCTAAAGTACTTGTCTACGATAGCCGCGAAGAAGGGAGTGTATTGTGATCTATTCTACACAGTTGTTTCAGTGCAGGTTGCTCGTTGCGTGTCGTACACATTATAATTAGTATTTCCATCATGCGCACTATGTTGTACCTTCTGAAGCTTATACTGCAGTTCCTCATTTGACAGTTTATATTTTGCACATGTATCATGCAGTTGCTGTATTTGTTGTAACATATCCTCTTTCGATCTGTTGTCCGCCTAAAAGTTTACAACATATAGTAATACTGTATGCAAAAAAAATAAACTGGTGCATCATCTTAATCATCTTTGAAGCGGTGCTAAGAAAGGACACTGCATACGTTTACAACATAACAACAAAACAAAGAAAAACGGGCGCCAGTTCTAGAAACAGTTGACGGCAAGTAATTATAGCAGCTAGGTTCCCATACTGTACTTTTCAATTGAAATTCAGCTCCATACGGGTATCACTCTCAAAAGCTTGAATACTTCGATTCCTACATATGCAGCCGACCGCTATTTACTTAAGATTGGTATTTTAAAAATTTTCGGAATACGAAAAGAGAACATTGATCGGGTCAAAATCAAAAACATAATCACAATGTAAAACAAAAGGTTGCTAACCTCTCCTTTCTCTTTGCTTAATTGTTTTTCCTTTTCTTTCAAGTTTCTGGAAAGTTCGTCAGTTTTTTCCTTGTAATCGTTGATTGCTTTTTGCAGCCTTTCCTTTTCAGTTCTCCATGAGCTGATTTCAACTTTGTCCTTTTCATTTTGATCCCCTTTCTCCTGAATCAGCTGTAAAGAGTAAAATTGACTTTTACCATGAGTTTACGCCATATCAATTCATTAAGTCTTCCTGTGACAGGAAGATTTTGAGCATGAATAGGTATTTGTATGTACGGTATGTATGTATGTGTATGTATGTGTATGTGTGTGTGTGTGTGTGTGTGTATTGGGTATCTATTATGTAATGCGTTTTGCGGGGTGTCTTGTAGACTAACCTGTTTAGAAATGTTGTCAAAGTCTTCCTTTAACATTTCATAGGATTCTTCAACTTTGGACAATCTTTCTTTTAAATCGTTCACCTGCTCATTAGCTTCTCGTAGTTGATTCTGGTATTCTTTTAGCTGAAACAGTAAATAAATTATTTGAGATACACATGTACATCTCTTTGAAAGGAACCAACCTCTGTGTTCACTATAGTTGCACCGCATTCGCACAGATTTGCACAGGGCGGCGTGTTTTTTTTTTGTTTCAACCAAACTCCATACGCTTTACATTATACACAAACAATAATGCAACTGAACACATACCTCCCCTCTCAACAGTTGTTTTTCACCATCTGTGTCAGTCTCAAGAGCACCAGCAGATCCAGTTACCTGTAGCGAGGCCTGTAATCCCTTCTGAGTAGATTGATGACGCTGCCGCTCCTCAGCCAAAAGTTTCTCTAAAGACTTTATACGCATCTTTAATTGTTTCTGTAAAATGCGTTGACATTAGTTCTGAACTGAGACTATGACGTAATTTTCACTCACTACGGACTTTTCTAATTCATGGTAAATATCACCGTAAATATTGCCTGATGAAATAGAAACTATAGGCATGAAAGACTCTTGAATTGGTGTGTTTGTTTTATATTTTAAATGTTCCTCATTGACAGTTATGACACGAATTAAATACACTCTTACAATATTTGCAAAAACTGAATAATTTTGTTTGCCAATGGCATATTGCCACTGAAATACCATTTTCATAAGAGCAGATAGCCTACCCGAAGGAATTCAATTAAAAAAGTAAGAAATATTATATTCAGGCATAGTTTACAGATGCTGTACACTGGGAACTTTTTATTTCCAGTAACCCATGTACACTTACTTCCCAATCTTTTGTTAAAACTGGCGAGTCTGGGGAATGGCCGAAAACGTCATCGCTGCCGACAGTTCCGTCACTCACAACACTTATAATACTCCGGGTAGATCCTTCCGTCTCCGAGGACATTGTTGCCGAAATCTTTGCTAGCAGACGATCCAGTTGTTCTTCAGTCTCGTCTGCTCGTTGGGTGACAATATCCAACAAGTTATTCAAGATATCGTTCTTTTCCCGTAAACTTTCAATCTCTTCTATTGAATGTCGTTCCATGGCTTTTATAGTAGATTTCAGTTGCCCATTTTCTTCATTTATTGCAGCTTTTCCTTTTTCTAAAGAGATATTATCGGCTTCTCTAGCTTTGACAATGATTAATAAATCAGCTGTAAATAAATTATGAAGAATGTAGAAAGTTCGAACAAAAAAATTGCTTCACTTTCCTGTGACTGTGGTCATACTAAAGTCACATGGCTAGATACGAATAAGCAAGATTGACAAATAGTAGAGAACATAACAAATTGGTTAGTTACACGTGAAAGTTATACAAGCCCATGAAAATTATTAAATTTTTGGGCAACTGAATTAAGAACAATACGTTAAATTCGGGTTGACACCAAGTTGAACATGTTAGCCACCCCTAAGAATTTTACAATTAATTGTCAAATTAATCACCATAGATTATTTGGTCACATTACCCTTTACCTCGGATAAATTCGAGGCTTATATAACGAGTACAAACAGTACAAGTACGTAATTATTGTCTGTTGAAAAATTTCTGACATCTATACTACCTTTTCAAAAAAGAAAGCGTCATTACTATAGGGGTGAAATTTGTTGTTTACCAGATTCTCTGGCGGTTTTATCTCATAGGTCTAATATTTTATGAATAAGATTTATCATTTAGTGGATTACAGATGTAGAAGATTGATTTAGGAAAACATGTTCATACACTATATTTTTTAGTAAAAACTGCAGGGAACCCAACTTTTAAAAGCACGATCATGTTTTAGAAAGGCGATTTTCCTAAATTCTTTTAACTCATATAACCGTGAATACCCACAGGGCTGCATTATTTAAATTGCATTTCGCATTTTATCAATTTATAACATTAAAGAAATATATAAATTGATAGCTAAGTGCATATGAATTTTAATGTATATACAGTTTTAAAGGTAGCATAAATGTACGATTCTTATATGTAACATTGGGTATTTAACTTGATATTGCCACAGTCGTAACGCAGAATTATGTGGATGCGGGTAGATAAAAGTAATTTCCAAGAATATCGAAAAGAGATTGGTAAAAAAGTGGAGTCGCAGAACTACTACTTGCGTGTGTGTGTTCAACAAGTCAGCTTTCAGTGTATACCAATACTTTGTCATGTGTAAATAACACAGAATAAGGACAACTAACTTACCAATTTCTTCCTCTAACTCCTCAATTTTGACACGCATTTGTTCACGAGTTACAGGAATATCCGCACTTCTAGAACCAACTTTTAACCTTTTATCGTTTAAAATTGTTTTCATGTTTTCATTTTCTTGATCCCTCTCCGCCATTTGCTTACGTAATAAATTTTCTTCTTCTTCCGCAAGTTTTAACTTTTCTGATAAATTACTAACTTGCTCGGAGAGTTTGTTCATACTTTGCAATCTTTCTTTCAAGCTGACGTTTTCTTTTGCTATGTTTTGTAATTTTTCTCCAAGTTCAGTAATATTTTGAGTGCTGTCTGATGAAGGCACATTTTGGTAGGAAGACTTTAATTTCAGTTCTTCATTTTCTTTTACAATAGATTCATTTTGCTTTTCGAGAGCTGTTATTTTTTCCTTTAAAACAATAGTTTGTTCATGAACTAATTCTAGTTGTTGTTTTACAGTAATACCTGTTTGGTAATCTGTATCAAAAGAATGACTTTTTGTAAGCATTGGACGTTTTTCACTAGAACCGGACAATTTTTTATGAAGAATTCGAGCTTCCTCTAATTCGCGATCTTTCTCAATCAATTTCCACTTCAGTTCTTCTATTTCCTCGGCCATTACTTTCATGGTAACATTATAATGTTCGAGATCAGCTGCTGATCGATGTCCGTCTTTATCTTGCCCACTTTTACGTAGTCTTTCTTGCAAGAACTTTACCTCGTCTAATAAATTATCATTTTCAGTTGAAAATTCGTTTATTTTTTTTCTCAGCACCTGCATTTCTTGTTCAGCTAATTCAAGCTGGACCTTTAATTCTGCCTCACTCATTTCTGGTTCTTCACGATGACGAAGCTCACGATCCTTTGACGTTGGACGCTTAAATCTCCCTGAAGTTTTTCCTGTCATTTTTCGTAACTGCGCCATCAAACTTTCATTTTCATTCTCCACATCAGCAAGCTTCCTACGGACAATTTTCGCCTCTTCTTCCGCAAACTTTAATTGTTCTTTTATATCCTGTTCTCTTTCCATGCTATCATATAAATCTCTCATCAGTTGTGATATATCGTACTCTTGACTTGATTGTCGAATTGATCCTAATTTTGGCTAAGTAAAACAAAAGGTGTATGTGAGTCAAATATTCTTATTATCTAATTCGTGCGCAAACCCAGTAAATTAGAACATCGCACGCTACATATGTACATATAAAGCAAAATCACTCCAAACAGTCACGTGTAAATAATGATATTTCTCTATGGTTCTCTATGAATTGTGGAATTATAGCTAAAAGGGAAAGGCTCAATTAAATTCGATTAGTCTCCCTCTCAAGAGTTGGAATAATCTGAATTCAGCGTCATAAAAAATCCAAAACAATTCATTGTTTCTTGGTCAACAGTAGTTCGACTTGAATTTCTAGGCTAGTGCCAAAGTGGAGTAAATCCAGAAATGCATCGTGCGGTGGTCAGAATAACATAAGATATGTGATCCAAAAAGGGACTTGATGCAACGTAAGGAATTATAGCACGGTGCACTTTCTTAGTGATCATAACTTCTATATTCTATATAAATATTCTACTATAAAATAATCCAATGAAACATGAACTTCCAAGCTGTGAACCAACTCAGGCCGAATCACTGCACATATGCAATTATATCAATCTGTAAACATAACAACTGCACGTGAGCGTGGGAAATTATAGTAAGACAAAATGATGGCCAACTGTAGTAAAGATACAATTAAATAAGTAAAAAAATGTTTATTTACACGTGACTGTTACTACTAAATGTATAGCAAACGAAACATGTGTGCCGTATTTTTTTTAGCAATTATACGTTTGTCGTAAAAATGTTCTACTCTGCACACTAATTCCGTTTACCATAATATGCTGTCTACTATTTGATCATGCTAAAAGTATAAATATTTCTTTATTCACAAAGTCCTTTTTCATGCAAAACATGCAAATGATTAAGCAAAATGTCCCTGTAAATCTAGATAACAACGTCAGCAACATAGTACATCAAGTAGATACTTCTTTCAAATAATCCATATTCTAAGTAAACTGATTATTGACACATTTTATCTAACAGGTAACTCACAAGAAATAAGATCAGCTGGACATTTAATTAAAACGTTCACTACAGAGACAACAAGATTTATTTTGATCTCCCTTAGTAAAGTACAGTTTAGCATGCGGCGCATTTCAAGCAAAAAGCCAGTCGTTCAAACTGAATAAGCTTTCATTTTAGTTCATTGTAAAGCAACATGTACAGTTTTCCGTGTGTACCCTTTCAATCAGGCTCCCGAACCCCGTCAGAACTACCTCTTATTGTACGGTCGAGCCTTACCGATGCGAGGAAAACTAGAACTTAAGACATAATTTCAACAACCTCACGGAAAACTGACCTAAGCTACTTGGAAGACAAAGTAAATCAAATTACCCTTCTGATTAAAATGTAAAAACATGTACCGCTCGCACCTTTCGTTCTGAAGGAACTTGAAGTGTACTTGGCGTACTTTGATCTGGTGTTGTCATGATAACCGTGGTACCGTCATCGTCCTTTTGCTCTTGCTGAAGAAAAAATATTTTGGTCAACAGTGTTTGAAAGTAGAATAATGTCTGGCATTTTACGAATAACCTGACCGTGTGGTAAACAACATCAACTAGATAATAAAATTTCACTAATGATTATGGTAAAAAAAAAAACATTACATAGATAACAAATTCTTTGAAAATGAGATCATTATAGTTACAAGACTGCTGGTAAACGTATCATGATAGTATATTTGAGTTAGAAAATCTAACGGTTTATAGATGTTAGCTTGAACGATTTCGAAGTACAACAGCGAATAGCGTTGCTATCTACAACGTCGCCAAGCTTTCATAGCACATACCCCTCTTTCTATTTCGTTCTCCAAAATGAGAAGTCTATTCTTGTACTCTACAACCTCGTCTTCCAATCGTTCATTTTCATCTTCATATTTTGCACGCTTTTCTTCAACTAATTCCAGCTCATCATGCAGACGAACAGATACCTATCAAGATTAAAGAACATAACTACAAGTGGACAACATTCATTATCAACATTATTTGACAGCCGAATAAAAATATCACTGAAGAAGCAACACTGCAAAAATCAAGTTCGTAGCTTCATATGTTTGATTTCCCACCAGTAAACTATCTAAAAGTATGAGTTAAACTATAAGAGATCACATCTATATCTTTCGGAAATATAAGCATAAGTTTTAAAAATGAAGTTAGCATTTTATTCAAATTTTCTCTGTTTTTTCTACTTTCTACCTCTTTTGCCATTTGTAATTCTTGTTCAAGTTCTCGGATGTGTGATTTATCATCGTCGCTCTCAAATCGTTTGTGTAACTGTCTGATTCTATCTTCACATTGTTGTTTCTCTGATTCGACCTGATCTACTCTTCTTTCAGCTTTTCGTAGTTTAAATTGTAATATCCTATAGTTTTTTGCCGTGTGTTCCAATTCTTTTTGCAAATCCCTGTATTCTTGTTCCTCTTCTTCCCTGAATTGATCTTGCATTTCATCCATTTCCGCTTGGAGTTCAACAACTTCTTCTTTTAAGATCACATTTTCCTTTTTAATCTCTGTTACCATGGTTTCTGATTCAGAAAACTTTTTAGTCAGTTCATTTACTTTTTGTTCCAGCTCCAATGCTTTAGTACGTTCAGCACCCATTTCTTTTACTTTGCGACACAAAGTCATATTTTCCTTTTCCAAAGCGTGATATTTTTCTTGCATGGAAGTTAATCTTTTCTGCAAACTGTCTACATTGCGTTGCAGTTCTAGTTCCTTGCTGTCAGACTGCCTAATTTTTTTAGTCAAACAAGATTTTTCAGACTCGATATCTCTATAACGTTTTTCCCAAGATTTAACTTCCTCTTGTAGTTTTGTGACACTTTCGTTAAGTTGATTAATCTTTTCCTTTGTCAAACCGTTTGCCAATCCTGTTTCAGCTTTTAATGCTGGTTTTTTATTAGGAGACATCTCTCTTAATGGAGATGCCTTTTCTTTGACAGAGTTGAAAGCTTTACTGGCAGGGGATTGTTCTCTTGCTGGTGATTTTCTAGATGGTTTCATTTCTCTTGGTGACTTTTCTCTTAGTTTTGAATCGTTATCATTAATACTATTAGAATTATCAAGAACTTTTCCTTCAGGAACAGGCGTCAAACTAGATTTTCCAATTGACTCAACCGATGACGTCATAGGATCATCTTTGTCGACATCATTTTTTGTAGATTCTCTTGCCTCCTTCTGTGAGGATGGCATTGGACTAGGGGATTTAGATTTTAATCCGGAACGTTTTACGTCTTTTGTTGGACTGCCTCTGTCACTCGCTTGTTCAAATTTTGATCTTACTCCTGATAATAAGGATGGTCTACCAACTACTGTTACTGGAGATTTCCCTTTCTCGGCTGGGTATAAGGTTTTACTAGGGCCGGGACTAGGAGATTTTCTTAGTCTCTCGGTAGAAATAGATTTTAATCCTTTGGATCCTATAGCTTCTGCACTACTGGACACTGCTGCTACTTTGTCACCAGGCAATGGGCTAGATACTGATCGAGAGTTAACTTTGTGTAATTTTGGTTGTTCACGTTTACCAGCTTTTTCTTCCGCAAGTTTTTCCTGTAACATTTGTATACGCGAAATTCCGGCAGCACCGGAGCGACCCTTAATACCACTCATGTTATCATCTGCTACTAGTCCTGTTTCGACATCGCATAACTTATCCGTAGCTTCTGGTACCTGGGATATTTGCTTTGACTTTGTTTTATCCTTTGCAATAGATGTTGGTTGTCCACTACATTTCTGCTCTGTTCTGTTTTCTGTTTTTGTATTTTCTTGGTTAATTTTATTAAGTGCAGCCCCAGCAGCCTGATTAGTAAATTTACTTTTTGTTTTTATATTATCAATACTACCTTTGCTTTTTATCTGTCTCTCTTTTTCTTCTTTTATTTCAGGAGATTTTGATTCCTCTTCTTTTTTCTCCTTACTTTTTGTTTTAACAGGTTCAGTTTGTTTTTCTTTCCTATTATCAATATTATTCTTACATTCCCCCTTGTTTTCAACTAAAGTTCTATTATCACAGTTGTTAGGTTCTTGACCTTGTTTTATATTCTCAGAAATTCCAGAGACGTGATCTTCTTTCGTCTTAAAACAGTTTATGCAAAAATTCTTTCTCCATTCTTGAGGAACAAAGTCCGCGCACATCTTTTCCTGATCTTGTATATCCATTACACAAATTTAAAGTATAAAAAATAACAATGTTGTTCCAAGAACTATCAGACAACGTCCAGCCAGTTTCAGTCAGTGCCAGCAGTGACCTGTGAAAATCCTCGGATGACGTCATCTTGATGGGTGTTCCTTGGATTCCAAATATGGCACTCGGTCTAGTTTATATCATAGTCAGCTACTGAAACACGATCGCCACCTACAAAAATAATGTTATACATTCACGTATTTTAGTACGTGTTAATATAAACATACATAAACAATAATGTTTTATTTAGTCATAAAGATACTGTTGTACCTGATACATGATGTTCATTTATTTAGCAAATACTTTAAAAATACATAGTTTGCGCTATTAAGCAAAAACTTAAAAGTCTATTCAGGATAACTATAACGTGTTGACAATAAATACACATCCGGGACACACATTGCTAAAACGCGAGCCATTTGAAATCGAGTTTGCTTTTCTTGTTCTTCTAACGTAATAATTAATTTTGATTTATTTTGCAGCTTTTTCAACTTGCTTTGAATTCCTGGATGCATTACACAATTCGGATAACCGTACTATATAGTATATTACTACTAGTTTATTTTCATTATAAATAAACCTGAATTTAATATCAAATAAAATGGTCCTGCACATTCATAAAGAATTGGGAAAGAATTAGAAGTTCCGTTATTTCGACAATGAAGCATGGGATATATTTATTAAGCCCAGGCTAATTAGCCCATTAGCAACAGTACAATACAAAGTTTATAATACAATACAATCAACAAAATAATATTTAAAAATAACACTTAATAATCAGTCAGTTAGTGTCTATGTACAAGCTACACGTAAGAGAGAATTGATAGTGAAGAATATACATAATACTAGACGGTACCCGTGGTAAACCACAGATCTTGATAGAGATGTAGGTCACGTAAGGCCGAGTTCAGACATG
>JAOXYB010033595.1:0-14217 GCA_028565635.1 Phoronis ovalis | reverse complement strand
TTGCTCATATTGGTTCATTGCCACGCCAAGGATGATAACAATGCAGTATATCCTATAGATAGGATAAACAGCAATAACAGCCCATTCGCCGTTAACATAACAAATACAAATCCCCTCTCAAGTGGCTCATGATTTGAATCATGCAACCTCAGGTGCACATAGAGAACATTATACAAAAAAGTGAAGGTAAATGTGTTGTTAACTGTACCTGGGCGCTGATGTTCTTTGCCTGGTTTGCTAAACAAGCTCCTCCCTTTATGTTCAGTGAGATCAGATAAAATGTTGTTGCAGGCAAGAGCATACATAAGTTCCATATGATGGTGCAAAACACCACACTGAAGAAGCCTTTCTTCTTCTTCCGAAGCAATCAATTTCATAGAAAATTTTAGAAAGCATTCTTCGTTGCATACATCCTTCTTAGATGTGGTGAGCACTGTATTAAAGAAGATAATGTGTAGTACATATCACAGAAGAAATATGCCACTTTTCAGACACCTGCTCGCTCAATGTATGTAACTGAATATGCATGGTGAGCTGAAAAGTATCATTTTCATAGACACACAGACACCAAGGCAGATCAAGGCAGACCCTCAGACTTCCGTGAAATAATTTTTTAAGATATATAAAGAAAAATGATTTTAAAACGAAACAGGAGAATACACTATCATTATGGGAAGACACTGCAAGAAAAAATAAAACAGAAAATTCATCCCACTAATTTATGAAAGTGGCTTTATTACTTTTTATAACTGTTGTTGTCACACAAAAACAAAAAAAATCGTTTGTCAAGTTTATCATGGCATGAATTTTCTTAGTACATTTCTGGGACAATGATTTCGTAAAGATTATCTCTACAAATGTTTTTATTATAAAATGAAACATTGTTATCAGAACAATTTGGGATATCGTTGAAACTAGCAATGTACTTACGCTGCGGGTTGGCAAAATCCAGATCTATAATGGCAATATCTTCCGCATCAACAAGTTTTACCTGGCCAGACTGACTAACTGCAAAATTGCTGAATTTAAAATCAGCAAATAAAACTCCCCATTTGCTATCGGCATGCTGAAAGTAGTAACATACTTAAAGGAAAGTATAGTTGAAAAATCAGAATTTCATATTTGAGTTCAAAGCAACTATGAATATGAATTATTACATATTAAATTCAAAAATGATACAAGTTAGCCCTCAATAAAGCCCTTTTTCATATCAAATACACATCTTTGCATACATCTCATATTAACTAACATATAACATAATTAAAGCAGCTTTGGAACCTTGCATAATAATAAAAGGGAGGCTTCTACTTTAAGTGGAATCTATTTCTTAGTGAGTGTGTGCAAGCATCCCCAGGGTAAAACCATAAGATGGACTGTTAAAGGTCTGATGACAAAACTGAATGCCATTAATGTAAAAGTAAAAGTAGGATTCATATTGTGACTAAATTTTATTTGAAATATCTGTCACTAAATAGATAGAACATCATATGAGTATTAATGCTGATATTAAAATGCCTGCTACTAGAAAGCTGAAATACTACATTTTATGCACTTAAAACAGTACTTACAATGAAATATTCAATCATTACAAGCATTTGTATAGCTAAATCAGCTCTTTTTAAAAATGTATCTTCTAAAAATTCCTTTAAGGGGCTTCCAGCATCTTCTACAATAACAACACGACCACATGCACCATAATATGTGGGAAATGATAACCCATGGACTGTTGTACCTCCAGTAAGAAACTGCAATTTTCGTATCAAAATATTAATCAAAGAACATCATATTTAATAATAAACAGTGGTTAATTTGTGATTGGAATTTGTGATGTTGATTTTCATTTCAAAATAAGTCACAGGCTTTACTATTTTTGCAGATCAGCGCGAAAGAGCTGACTTTCTGAAATTATTATTATTGGTCAATTTTTAATCCAACCCAAGAACTTGTACTTAATGCAAAGAGATTTTCATATTCATTATTTTGAGTTGTATGATAATCGTTGTAGAATCTTTAATCATGTCTGTGAGTGTAGTAACAATTATTGTAAAGTGAAATAAGAATTACTATATACTGTATACCTTAAGAATTACTCCCTCCGGATTCAAAACAAGCGAGGTATACAGCATGGCACGTTCTTTATCTTCTAGCTCCCAATCTTTGGATACTTCCATTTCATATGTAACTTTCAATTCACTCACAAGTTTTTCTGTCATACACATAGCTATGCTGCAATTTTAATACATAAATAATAAACTGTAACTGAAATAAACTTGATTTTTAGTCAAATGTATCTTTCCACTTTTACTTAAGATTATTTCAATGCTCTTGGCAGAGCCATGTCACTGGTCTGAAACTCAAATGTTTACATCATGCAAAATTTTGTAAATAAGCACTGATGTACCTCCACACGCTTGTAAGTCACAAATATCATTCACATAACACAGGATGCCGAGAAAATTTGGTTCATGACTTGTCTCCAAGAGTACCGTGCATGCAAATAATCTATTAAGCTTCTGCTATGGATTTGAACATTATGATATGGAGAATTTCTGGCTTTTATGCCTGATACAAGTAATCAAATAATTCTATTAGAGAAGGTTTACTATCACACAAACAAGCAGCATATCACCCATATAAAAGCCCAGTATTTTATTCTTTACATATACACACGCATGCACACACAACAAATACCTGAGACTTTCTGGACTAGAATGGGATATATTGTAAGCTTTTCTGATCCCTTGCAATGATAATGCCTCTTCCTTAATTACTCCACTGTGCATTATAGCTTCGGAAACCACACAAGTTTTCGACATTCCAGCTGCTTCACAGACATATTTGTCATACTTTTTAAATCCTGTACTGGTCAGTTGTTTTATTGCTACATATGTACTTTCCCACATTCCAAAATACACCCCTTTTATAGATTGCATTGTTTCATTATCTGGAATATCCACCGTGATAAGTTCCAAATTAATTTCTTCACACATGTTAAATCCAAAGCATGCCGGGCATTTTTCTTCTTGAGTCCAAGACTTGGAAACCTTCTGCAGCATATGTGGTCTAAATTTAGGCCTTATTTTTTCGTGTTTGAAAATTGGCACTCTTGGTGGATGTTCAAGTTCTGATGGTTTTGATTTATTCCAAAACCAGGTACCATAGGTAAGAAGCCAATATATGACAAAAATAAAAAGCAATGAGCAAAGTATGCTCTTTGTATGTACATGAAATGCATTAATTATAGAAGAATTATTGGAATGCATATTCTTTGCATAGTATATACAAAACTTTCAATTGGAATTTTATTGCTTGGAGGTATAATCTAAACCAAGAGCATTGTTGGAATGTATTTTGTGTCATAAATTTCCATCATTCTAGTCAGAAGAGCTTGTGCAGCATGTGGATAGCAATTGTCCTGAAATATTTGGTATGACAAGGCCTGCTTGCTCTGTCAGTAGTGTCCAGAGATATTCGCTGGCCTGGTTTAAATTCCTGAAAGAGAAAACAGTTTATCTGAAAGGTACTTAAATGGTACAAAATGGACATGGCATGGCATATTCTAAAATACAATATTTACAAGTTGTATTTAAAAGTGGCCGGTTACAATATTTATCCTGATGATGAATCTTGCTACAGAAATTACTCATTTTGACTGCTTCAAAATAATGTTGCTAAACAAAATGTGGATTTAGTCTAATATTTCTACCTAGAATACTTTCTTCACTTGATAGTAACAAACTATGACAATCTGGGTATTAGTGCTACCTGACAATTTTCATCATACATGTGATTTTATGTTGATTTTGAAGAGGATAGAATTTGACTATGACAACTATAGGCTTGTTCAAAATGGATAAACTGCATTTTTTGCTATCTAAACCATTTTTTCAATTTGTTTTTATGAGAAAAGACATCATAAAAGTCAAAACAGATGCATTTGAAAATGTGCCATTTGAATTTTTTTAAATACAACAATTCTAGGTAAAAAATTGTCTTGCGACTTAAGAGCCTGAGTTTTATTGGTTAGCATTAGGCTGGTGGTATATACATTGCTCTGATGCAACCAGTAATAGCAGAGCTCATTATCTTTTGACTATTAGAGAACAGATTAATATTTCTATAAGCATTATAGCATAAGAAGGTCACCTATTCATATGTATTTAGGTTGGCTGTTGAGCCTGTCTTGTCAAAGATAATTTACCTAAGAATATTGAGACACCTGTTGCCAGCCCACTTTTAACACATAAAAATCAGGTCCAAGTCGAAAAACATGTTATTACCCAAAATTACTATATTCACACTAGGATAAATAAAACTACAAAACCAAATTGACATATTTCAAATTATACCCTAAACTCGATCTGTGTGCTGTTTCGACTTTTCTGATTAAAATTTTTTACGAAAAGATTTGAAAAAAGGTTTAAGAAGTAAAAAAACTAAATTTATATCCATTTTGGGGTTCACAGTGACAGTATGCCGTCACATGGGACCGCTTTTTCCAGCTTCTATTTTTACTATGGGGTAACTATTTCAGTCATGTTTATTTAACACTTTTTACCATATGGTGTGTGCTTTTTGCAACTAAAATTTAACCATGGGACATATATTTTCAATAAATGATTATTCATTCGCAGTGTGCCACATTTTGGGTGCAAACTTCAAGGATCATGTAGCCAGGACTACCCCATAGTTCATACACAAAGCAACCCCCCGGAATATTGCGCAACTGCTAAATGTAAATCGTCTGTGATTGGGAGTAATATTTTTTCTACTGCAAGGCAGATAGCATGCATTACAGTTCTAACAATTGAAACACAATGCTTACTTATCTATATAAAACTAAAGCTATCTATATACTCCAAACTGGTAACAAAATCAGAAAAATACAAAATCCTCTTCCGCGGGCGCAGCCATTTTCCGAATGTTATTATCGATTGTGCGAGAATAGTGCATTTTATAAATTGTTAAGCATCAAGTTTGTGTAGGAAACCTAAAATTTATTAAACTGTAATGTTTAATGGAACTCTAAATATGGGAAATCTTGTATATAGTTTATATTCTAAATAACTAACGCTTTGTTTACCCTAAGTGCTTTGCGAGCCACATCACCAGCTTACTTCCGGTTCTGTCTGCTGTGGGAGCTCTGCTCGCTGTTTAAATTGTAACTATTAATTTCAGAAATGGTCGAGTTTGGTGATGGTCCGTTGAAGGAGGGAATAGACAACTCTATATTTATTTTTCCAGCTTTAGTAGTCGTTGGATTAATGTGTAAGTTCATCTTCGTTAAGGCAATTGTAATTTAACAATATGTTGCTCTTAGTCTTACTCTTTATTCTTTAATAGTTTAATAGTCTTACTCTTACTCTTAGTAAGTCTTAGTCTTATGTTTGACTTTGAAATCTGACAATGAGTGAACGACAAATTTAATTATCTTGACTGGAGTCAGAGACAATTAAGTTATTAAATTTAATTTTGAATAAGGCGTGAAAGGTTAATAGAAGCATATACAAACTGAGGAATCAAGCACTACAAACTGAATTTCATTCATTTGGCATCAACATGTTTGTGATTTTATTGTCAAATACTGTGCTTCTTCCCGGGACTTCTTCATTATATTCAAGTCCATTATTTATATTTGGAATTGAATGAACAAATCAGTACGTGTTGACATAGCTGCAGTAACTTTTAGCCTCAACTATTCGCTAACTGGCGTTCAGACCGTTAAGGCTTCAGTATAAATAGTCCTTATAATACTATAATAGGCCCAATATCTGACGTACTGGTTCTAACACTTTCCTATTCAAAAACTATCCTCTTTCGAATTTAATAAAAATTCATGCATACGATGAAATTATTTATACAGCAATACTACGATGGTCTTAAGTTGTTATTATCAAGTTAATTAAGTAAGTACAATGTATAAACAGACCAGATCATTAAAAATTAGTGAAATTAAATGTAGACGCCCGGGAGATATCGGTCGCATCGTATTTTGGTTGTATTTATTGAGTTAAAATTCAGCAAATGTTGTGCCACAAGAAACAGTTATAGCTTTTCACTTGATAATAACAAACTAAGACCATCGAAGCATTGCTGTATGAAAATTTTCCATGGTTTTTGTTAATTTCGAAAGACCATAGTTTTAGAATAGGAAAATGTTACGACCGTGACCAATACGTCAGTTTTGGGACTATTATTAGGACTACTATATAAATAGATCGAAATTCTGCACAGTAAAATTTTCTGCACACACTTTCATGTATTTTGTGTTGATAGACTGATAAACCCCCATAAATCATTATATAAAAATTATTAATTATCTGAACTCATTTATTAAAAAATTTCGCTGTTTCGGAAGTAACGTTTGACAAAACCATTTGAACAAATTTCAGGCTGTCCGTAATTTTTAATCTTGTTCCCAAATTTCACATGATCAAAAGAAAGTATCCTGCTTCAGTAAAAATATTAAGTTTTGTGTGTATTTTAATAAAAAAAATTCAGAGATTAGCAAAAATTTTAAGAATTTGGGTTAAAATTTTCTCCAGGTTTTTACTGCATTGTTTCATACACAAACACTATGATGCAACTACAATGCTGTGGTTACTACAACTAGTATTCTGGCTTAGTACTCCTACTTAGGATATATGTTAGGTAGTGAAGAACTGGGGGTGGTGGGATGCGGCTCTCAGGGGTGATTTTCCTTGATACTCGACCTATTGTGGAAGCCTCTATGATTTATTTACACGTGTTTTTTTTTTTGATAACATCTCTATTTTCATGCACAAAATGGTCTTTGAAAAGCATCTTCAAAATACATGTATGTTTGCATAATATTTAGACCATGACCTAACAATAGGTCATAGGGTATCGTAGTAGGGTCATGTACCCAGGACTAGGTGGAGTGTTTGTACCAGAATTGTTTCCATTGTTGTTTCAGAAAGTCATAATATCTACACTTTATTATATGCTACCTTTGTCTATCACATTATCTTACTTTTGTCACGTCTGAAATATCACCTCTCCTTCTTCAGCCTTCTTTGGTTACAAGTTATGGTCCAGTCTACGTAATAAAGAATTTGCAAGAGAAGAAAAGAAAAAAATAAAGCTGCAAAGAAAAGAAAAAGAATTTGCTCGAAAACAGAAGAAAAAGTAGCAAGAACAATGCAATAATAGAGATTTTATCAAATTTTTATCCCATCGACTTCATTATTTATTGTTCACATCATAACATAAGGAATATATGTTTCGAGTGATTATTATGTATATATGGAACTCAAATTATGAAGATACCAAGACCAGACTACTGAATATGATAATTCATAGCTTTAATTGTCAATCTTTCCATATTCTATAGTCGCTGTGCACATGCATTGCACAGTTATAATTACCCACAGCAGTAAATATGGTGATTAATTTTGATAATATTTGAAATTATTCTCTTTATTTTGTAATCGACATGGTACAAAATAAACTTTCATACTTATAAATTATGATAGTGTTATGTATCCATGCTTTAGATGTGTAGAACTAGAAGTTACACCAAAATCATGATTAACAAATCAACTACAGCTCGGCATTTAGTTATTGGTTATTTGTGCCACTATAGTGTTTAAGTGGATCAAATGTCACCTGCTTGTACTAATTAGCATTCTATGTATTGTTTTGCATACCCTTAGGTCATATTAAACAGTGTGTAGCTGCCGCCTTGTGTGTGAACGATGTTTTTTTTTTTAAAAATGCTTCAAATCATTCTTGCATTTGTGAATGCACAATGTATGTCAATAATGTCTTTTACATTGTTTATGTGTAAGACTGTTTGGCTTGCTCAAACAAGAATGAACTATATTTTCAACTGGTAAGCTTCAGTGACACACTGATTTTAATGTTTGTTTGTTTATCGATCAAATTTCTGTTTGCACAGAAACTCAAAAAAAACGCAAAGCTAGCCAATGAGCATCTTTGCAAGGGATATTCTCACAACATGATCCTATTTGCTCAGAGTGTATACAGAAAAGATGATTCCTGTGTTCACTGAATGGATAAGTTGATTTTCCACTTTTAATAAAGAAATATTCAAATGAGTACTAATCATTTAAATATGTGACATTCTTCAATTATTGTGGGTGGAGCTATGTAGTCATTGTACATGTTTGATTGTTGTTGAGCTAGTTAGATGTTGTATCCTACAGAAATAATATGTATGCAATTAAAAATTAAACTTTAAGAGTAATTAGTAATGAGGCCAGCAAAGCTCATTTTTCTGTGTTACACGAAATAAATAAGTCATTGGCTTGCACATGGAGGCATGGCAAAATGTTTATTAAAATGCCACAATTCATTGTCGTGATGCGATGATCATTCCCCATTTTTAAGCGGTTTATTCAAGTGTCGAATCGTGGGATTGATCATGTTCATTTCACCAGATGCCACGTGATACATGGAAATAACTTGTTGCCTATCGTAATAGTAGTCTAAACTCTTTAACAGTTGAGCATTCACATTCATTGGTAAAAGTACAGCATTCTGCTGTTCTGATATTTACCTTTTACCCCCCTGTAAGTATTGGTGCCACTGTATTTTCTTTGTGTACAATTGATGTTGCCAGTAAGATTAATTTGTATCATGTAGTCACGAGTTCAAATGAATGCATGAAGTCCTTAGTTTATTTAGTAAGTCGACCTACTTCAGAGAGGTGCATTCAAATAAACTCTTGTACATTGCAATGAAATAGCACTAATGAAAAACAGAACATTTGTAATGCCCATCACATATCTAGGATTACATTTTTTAACATTGTTATTGGGTTTTTCACATTACAAAAGAATACAATACATGCATTGTAATACAACAAAAAATATTGAAGATTTGGATCGGTATTTGACCTACTTCTCAAAGTCATTTTAAAATGTCACCTAGCCAAATACGCCCGCCAACCTATCGCCTTCTTTGCACCACCTTTCAATCATCCAGGCAGCTTCATCTTTGTAAGCAGCCATAGGGAAGGACAAACTACCTCAATCTATGTAGATTGCAACAGGGATATCCACCCCCATTTCATAACATCGTGTCATCTTTTGGCATTTCTCAAAATTTAGTCAATATATGAAAGCAGTTGTGATCACTCGGAAATGTTTGGAACATTGTTAAGAATCTAAGGAAATTCCATTTTTACCACGGAAAACAATTTAACTTGTGTGATTTAATTCCAAAAAGACCGTTCTGTTTTATTCCTTTAGATGCACTCAGTATGTGTGATCTACTTTTAGTCAATACATATATGTTATCACCAGTATAAGTGTTCAGTTATATATATTATATAACAGTTATC
Organism: Phoronis ovalis; assembly: GCA_028565635.1. Classification (NCBI taxonomy): domain Eukaryota; kingdom Metazoa; phylum Phoronida; family Phoronidae; genus Phoronis; species Phoronis ovalis. The sequence continues at coordinate 4,889 of JAOXYB010033595.1, read as the reverse complement.
TTACTTTGTAAGTGCCAATTTGATTTTGAAACATATATTAAATGTCTTTATTTTATGCTGCCTAACATACAACCAATAATTGAAGACAAGAACCCATTATTATATAATTATTAGTAATTTCATAATAAAGGCACATCATACAACACAGTACAAATTGGCAAAAACTGTAATCTCCAACAAAAGTTATACATTTAAGACAACATTTAATAGAATAAAATAATTTCATGCAACAGGAGACAAAATGGTAAAATCTATAATCTCCAACAAAATCAAACATTTGAGACGACATTACAATAAAAATAAATTCAAGAAGAAACCACATGACTTTGCTAGGTTTACTCTATCACAACTGGACTTAATGCATTGATAATTATGGTAAATACTAATAAGGTTAACTGTAGATCTAATTTAAACACAAAAAAAATTGTAAAATGAATAAATTTGAACACATTATTTTGATTAATCTATCTCCTTCAGTAACAAAAAATGATAATACCGGCAACAAACAAACAGATCATGCTAAAACTATAAATAACTTTATGGTTCCTAAAACAATTTTTCATATTCAAATCGGAAGAAGTATTTTTAAATGTATATACACATAGTTTTATGGACATTTTGAATGAAAATAAAAAAGCTTCTGGACTTGAGTCTGATTTTTACAGATTAAAGTTGGGAGGCAGATGGCTCACACTTATCTTAATAGGTAATAGCATAGCTTATAATTTTGACAGACTAATAAGGCACTCACTGAATATTAGAACAAGTCGTACAATATTAATTAAAAACATTAATAAAAAAAAAACATTCCTGAGAGCATGAAGCAAGTTTAGAAAAAGTCAGGAAAAACATTTTTTTTTCAAAAATCTGAAAATAATACAAATATTTTCAAACACCAATATGTGTCATGTTCTCCACGTTCATTTTCATTTCCAAGTTTCTTTTTTCAAAACATAATTTGAAAGATAATTTTAGGAGCTAAAAAGCTTGTTAACATCAATTTTGACTAAGCTTTTAACCCACTATACTCATGACATTTTCAAAGATTTTGAAGTGGTAGGAAACAATTTAAAAACATGCTCAATCATGGCATATTATACATTATTGTAACTGGCATATCATAATCTTTTAAAAAATCTTTTACTTTGATTTGTCTCATTAAAATATTCAGGAGTTCTAGGAAATTTCCATTTTTTGTAATTTTAACTATTTTTCTTAAAGCTGATGTTAACATTAACATTATCAAACTGCTAATTTTTTTTAAAATGCACTCATGCTGGGATGAGAAAATGACAAATATCTGAACAATTATAGTGTCGGCTGGCAACAGATTGAGTATTAAAGGATACTGCATAATACATGAACAGTATTGTTCCTAAATCATCTAATAAACCTACTTTTATGCCTATTTCCATTTAAGCTGCCAAATATTTAGATGATACACTACAAAGCTGATATATAATAGTAAACAATGCACATTGTTTGGGCAGAGAATGTTTTAGTAAAATTTACCAATCATTGGTGATCAATTTTGAACAGGTATGAGTAAAATGGGTTAGTTGGAAAAACTTTGTAAGCAATGCCACACAAATATTAAGCTCCAAAGGTACAAACATACTTTTCCATTGATAACAAAATTAACATGTACAGAATACCTTTTTGGTAGATGAGCTATTGACATCCACTGTTCCCTTCAGTTCTGTGACAAGATACTGATTATTAGTTAACTAATGTAAAAAGCAAATTTACTAATTAAAAAATAGATCAGAAAAAATATCTTACTTTGGCCACAATTAAAATTGAAAGTTAAACTTAGATTTTGAGAAAATGGCATGGCACAACATATAAAAGTTGTCTCAGAAGTAATACAATGTATGTAGGTACAAATGCTTTGCACAATATGTTCATACGATAACAAAGCATACATTTAATAAAATATTAAAAACTTTATTTGATGTATATTTATTAAACGATACCAAGATTACATTGTTTCAATGGTTAACATGTTCATCGTGTTTCTCAAACAATTCTTTCATATCTTGAAAACTCTGAAAAATATGGTCCATAAACTTCTCCGAGTCTGTTCCAGGTGCAACCCGTTTGCTGGAAACATGGAAATAAATTGTTGTTTCACCAATAATCATGTATGAGACACCATAACCATCATCAGATACAGGTCCAAATCCTCCTCCTGGACATGTCTATAAAAAGAAAAACTATTAGATAATGTAATATTAAATCTAAGACTAGAAATAAAGATTTATTCAAAAAATATTTTTATATCAACCAACTTCACAATATGATACATGGTGATTAACCAATATGTATTTTTGTACTTCTTATTATCTTATCTTTCAAAAGTTAGTTACCATTGTACATAGCACTTTAAATATAAGCATTCATTCTTTCATTTCTTCAGTACAAATCTTAATAATTAGTAATCAACACATAATTTGACTTGACAACTGCAGTACACTGGTGGCAGCGTTACATCCCACTGTTCCATATATTGAGCCTATATATAATTCATGAAGTTTGTACTGTTCAGTAATAAAATATTCTGTTGCAAACATCACAACAGAGTAAGATGATTACAACTGACTAAATATACCTTGTTTAAGTTCCCTGCAACACTTGGTCCCCCAGCTGTCTGCTGTTGAGGCTGCTGACTTGTTGACAGAGTCCATGGAAGTGTAAGAACATTCTTCAGAAACTCACTCTCCTATAAACAAATATCAGTATGTTATTCATGGTCAGTACAGCAGAGCAGCTGCACTCTGGGCCCCTCATATGCTTATATCAGTGGGATGCAATGTCGCTCAAGAATACTATATGAACTAGTAGAACCCAGAGCAGCACACCTCTACTAAAATTTTTAACAAATGTCACCCAGGAATAAATATTACAACTTGTGTTGCAATCTTGCAAAATCAAGCAAGAAGCCTGTTTTCATGGGCAGTATAAAAACTATTCTGTCAGATTTTTTGTTTTGCAATATTTTGACCCTTGATGCAGACGTCATATTCCAAAAACTTAGCAAAATACAACCATTCCTAGTCTTTGTTATACACTGTTTTTGTTTTTATCTGAAATAGCTGGTGACACAAGAAGTTTTAAGATCACCAAACGGAGAAAAAGAGTTTGTTTTGGAATGAGTTAATGAGTATCCCGGGGATGCGGGCACTTGTCAAAATTAGTTCTCAGTGTACACAATAGGCAGCACTAGATCTAGTGCCATTGGCTGCACATAGTAGTTGAATAGAGGCAGGCCAACTTTTGTGTAAAAACGTGACCAAGCAGCATTGTTCTAAAAAATAGGCAACATGCCCTGCAGGACTGGACATACAGTGTACTTATTTGTTACAGAGTTTCTAGCAATAACTGTTTTGCATATGCATAAATAACTGCTAACAAGGGCAGTTGTTTCTCTTACTTACATGACCAAGTCCTTTGCAAGCCACATACAATCCGAATAAGTGGCGATCAATTCCTTTCCCAGACATGGCGTCCCTGTACAGGTTCTGGTGACAATCGCATGCTTTTCTAAGAAGTCGAATTTTCTCAGCATTCGTCCTGTTGTCTTCGATCATTGCTCTGAAACAAGCCATTTTACTTTAGCCCACTTATTTGAATAAAATATTAAGTTTATTTTGTAAGCAAGGATTTTAAAAATTTTAAATTATTTTATACTCCTAATCCCCAATGAAATCTCAAATTCTTATTAATATGGGTTGTACGTGCAATTCCTACATTGACATTACATTTCTTGTCAAAGATGTAACCAATACTTTGCAGTAAAACTGGGTATCCTGAATGTATAACTATATCATATTTTATATATTGTGTGCCTTCTGTGAATTACCTATGAATTTTTTTAAATACAACATGTAATTTTTAATATAATTAATCTAATTTATTAAACATACTTGTTATGTAGTTGAGAATGTCGTATGCTGGCTCTCTTTGCCTTTTTATTTACAGTTCCTTTCAGTTTAGTGTCTAGTATATGCTTTATAGTCTGTGATACTTTTGAGAGTGCATAGACAGTGTTTTGGCAAATCAAATTAAAAGTGAACTTACTTCACAAAGGCTGCACATTCTGTAGTTAATGACCTGACGGTTTCTGTTCTACCGTGTAAATACAATCTCGTCATCGATGACTCATATGTTAGAGCAAACTTCCCTGCATCCTTGTAGTATGCCAGTTGTAAGGCACATTGTATATATGCATCTGGACTAACCTGGAAAAACAAACACCATATTTCGATAGACATCTACCTAAGAAACATTTAAGTTTAGGTGTAACATTTGAGAGCAAGAGTTACATCTTGATTTATAGTAAGTTACTTAAAAAGGTATGATCAAAGAAAAATATCCCAAAATAGTAGACGACAGAATTGCAGAACAGCCTCTACAAATTGAATTTTGCTTCACCCTTGGTTCATCCCCACATTATGTATCTAATCTAATCCCTTGAGGTTGTTCACATATAAGGGAACGTGAAGAAGGCTGCAACTTATGATGTCATCTAAAATGACGACCAACATAAGAAATCCATAAACATGTTTAACAGGTTTATTCTATCTTTTATTCTATATATATATATATATATAAATATATATAAATATACATATATATACATATAAATATACATATATATACATATATATATATACATATATATATATACATATATATACATATATATACATATATATACATATATATACATATATATATATAGAGATATAGATAGATATAGATAGATATAGATAGATAGATATAGATAGATAGATATAGATAGATATAGATAGATATAGATAGATAGATAGATATAGATAGATAGAGATAGATAGAGATAGATAGAGATAGATAGAGATAGATAGATA
>JAOXYB010033573.1:0-14219 GCA_028565635.1 Phoronis ovalis | reverse complement strand
CCAAAATCCTTAAAAATGGGTGGATATTTTGAGTTTGGGATGCACATACCCATCTAAAAATATGGTCAGTTCTCCCCCATGGGTAACACATCAGATAGCAGATAGTCATTTTGAATAAGAGTACCCCACAATGATAAACCTGATTATAATGCATGATGTATTCTATTCTTTTCTAATGTAATAAACCGCTAATGTTAAAAAAATATAATCCTAAACATTGGATGGGCATTAGACATGACAAATGTCTCGTTTACCAATTAGCCAAGTGGATCCATTATCAATTACAGAATGGATCCGTTTTCTTTGGCCAAATTAGCAGAGTGGATCCAGTTTTTGACTTCTTTTCTGTCAGCAAACATGGTGTTTCAATTTTAGCAAACAGGCTTTAGCTAAACCCAAATTAACAATTTGTTTTTTTAGCGGGCTAAAGTTAAGCAAACTAGTTGTTTTGGAGAATAAAATAGTTAAGGGAATCTGGGTTTTAGGGCTGGCCGCTCAACCCTACCCAAAAATTTGTGAAGTAACCCCGGGCAACAGATAGCTGAGCCCCTGTCCCAGCCTCTGTTCCTACAGTACCCAGAAGTAAAAAATATGGCCATGTCCTGAGTTAACTAAAAATTGTTGTGAGTTGACTGTATTCTTGTGGGTGTTTAACAACAAAATTGGACATTTTGTTATTATTATATCTAAAATTTATTTATTTTACCTTGTGCATACAATAGCATAGTACATTGTTGCTGAACTTTGTTATGAATTCTTAATTGGTTCCAATTACATTTAATATTCATTTAATATTAATGAAGCTTAAACCTCTCATACTACACCAATGGTTTGCACTTAGTAGCTTATATGTACATTTATTGTTTTCTAAAGGATTTTTGTTCGTCTGACATACAGCAGCTGTTTGAGCCCACAAATATATATAGCATGCATGAAGCAACATTATGAACGACAAAGTGACCCTTTCTGCTAAAAGCATTTGATCTCTTTTCAACGTCTTTATACAAAATTTAGGAATATTTCGTATATGCAGCAGACAAAGTAATATATTAAGATTTTTTTGAATGAGAAGTACTTCTAAAGTTCGAAAATATAAATATTTTCTTCATCAGAAATATCAAGATTTATCTATGACACTAGAGTGATGGTGGATCCACCAATTGATAAAGGATGGGCATGGATGATTACGTTAGGATATTTTGGAATGTACAGCATGATTATTGGTTTTTTAAAGATGGGGGGAGTAATATTGGTGGGACTTCTTGACAAATGAAGTTCAAAATGCAAAGACTGCCTGGCCTGGATGCTTGGCATAATGCGTATACTAACATTTGGTATCACCCCGCTTGCAAATGCATTTGCTGTCAGATACACAGTTCGGACACTTGTCCTGGCTGGCGCCGTTATAAGCAGCTTAGGATTTATCCTAGTAAGTGGACATGCCACTGCCGTTTGGCAAGTATACATTAGCTTTGGAGCTGTCAGATTTGGGTTTGGTCTCATTTATGCACCTAGCTTAGTGATTTTATCAACCTATTTTAAAAAGCGCCAAGCACTGGCTCATGGCATTGGTGGTGCTAGTGGTGGCTTTGGTGGTGCTTTATTACCATTTATGGTGCGATACGCAATTGACGATTTTGGTCTTCAAGGTGCATTACTTATTTTAGGTGGATTGATGTCGAATATGTTTCTAGTAGGTGCTCTATATCGCCCATTAGCCTTTTTTTGTCATAAAATTTGTCCAAATCACTTGGCCACAAAAAATCATAACGTTTATGAGTCTAAGAGTTTGAGGATAAAGATGTTCAATATCTCATGAAGAAAGTTAAATCAAAAGGCGATCTTGAATCCGAAATGCACATTAGGAATCAGCATTAACCAGTGCAAACTAATCCGTTTTGAAGCAGAAGCCACAGTGATCTGATGCAAGTTAGTCATAATGCAGGTGATGGAACAAAAACGTCTTAAAAAAAAATCTGTTAGTGCTGACAACGTAAGTGTACAAGCTGTTTCATATAAAACGACAAACAAAAAATGACAACCTGTATTATACTCAAGTACAGGGGATCTTTTAGGGACTTATATGCAAATGTTAGCTGATCAAGTTAAGAAAAGAAGGCAAAAAATTGTGGGCACCAAAAGAAAATGCCTCGCGGCAGGTTAAAAACAAGCAACATAAAAATTTTAAAAATGGCCGCCAAAAAAAAAATGCTCGCTGTTCGGACTTAACAGACCCCAATGCTCGCGAAAACCCCCCCTATAGCCCTCAATAATCAGTATGATCATACAGCGTTCTATGCGTAATTTAAAAAGAACTGCCTTTTAAGGGCCAATTATGGTTTCAAGAAAGCGATAATCAACAAACATGCAAATAAAACGAAAATAATGCAAAAATACGGGGGTTTAAAAACTTGCCTCTCTGACTATAATTTATAATTAGAACTTAAAATTCACGTTGTTCCGAAAAGATTTTCAATAATTTGCATGGGTCGATTTTTCAGGTGGGCTTGTTTTCAGAACATTCCGGTATTTATATTAACTTTTTAGGTGCAGGTTTAATGTTACTACTCAATTTTCTTAACGTATTGGCTTCGTGCTGTCCCAAGCATCAGGTGATGGGAAAGAATGAGTCTTGGAACAGTACAGAAAGACGAACAAGATATGTCAGTTTTACTGACACCTACCTATTTAAAAATTGCAAGAGAATTCACATTTGGAAGATTCAAAATTTGGTAAATTAGTCAAGCCAAGATTCCACTGAAATTAGCAACAGCAAAAATTCACTGATCACATGAGATTGTTATAAGTTTGCTATGTTGCTTTTAGCACAAAAAACAAAAGATGGAGGACATTCAAGCAGATGCAAACCTGTGTTCATCTGAAATAGCTATGTTTGTAGCTAAAAGGCTCTGTAAAAAAGATGATGACAAAGGATTTACTTTCATAGGCTTCTATATGTACCGAATAGATTTTAAACCAGAAAGTGGGGCATATGGATGTGCTGCTTATTTTGATGAAATCTCTTAATCTCTTTTTATGCGGAATACACGCACTTTCAAATAAAAGTAATTAATGCCCCCCCAGAAATTCGGAAAAAAATTGGGGGAATGCTCATTAATACACTGCTGGAGGGTACCTAATGCATCAAGGCTTGTTGTTGGTTGCCTGATGCAATTATGGATGGTGCTGACTATGTTAATAGATAGTGCTTATTACTAATTAGGTAAAACAATTTTATTCCATTTATTGTTAACAAGTTTCAATCTTTTAATGTTTCTGCCACAATGCCTCAAAGCATGCCCACTATTGTTCATATTGGTATGTCTTTAATGTTGTAAACTTTCTAACTGCAACAAAATTTGTTCAGTGATCGTTTTGCAATTTAACAATTTTCCATCAAGAAATTTAACCAGCTTAAACCTAGAATCCTGGTTCCCAGTCTATTGTCTGTTGCGTTTCCACCAATTTATAACAAACCAGTTGATCTCCTCGTTGAAATTCGATTCTTTTATCATCAAAACTCAATCCACATTCCATATCTGTTTTGATTGTATCTACTTCGTTCTTAAAGTGTTTTAAAGATGATAAAGCACCTATGACATAAAAATCTCATAAAGGTTTTTACATACTACAAATGTATACTTTTCAAAAACTTACAAAATAATCTAAAAATAAATGGCAAAGACAAAATTTTTAATACATCATTGGAGGCATCTTTTCCTCATATATCCTGGTACAATTTTTGGATTATTCTTACACCATATTGCCCTAACTGCCAATCTGCAACTGATCAATATTTCTATCATTTACTGAAGTAAAGCCTAGAGTACCTAGAATCCAACAAAGAAGTTTTACTTCTTTTTAGTGTGGTTATCACTGGAATGCTGAACACCATAGTCTATGCTTACCTTCATGCACAACTTCACCTCTTCTAACAAGCTTACATAACATGCGTTTATTTAAATTGCCTTTTACACATCGACATCCTGCGACTTGAATTTTCTTCTTCTTTTCATCTGTTATTTGAAAGACTTCTAAAACATTGGCTTCACCTTTAAAAACGTTGAAACTTATAATAAAAAGTAATATATGTCATAGTTCCTTTGTTAAGGTTAAAAAACAACGATGGCTGCCAGCCTAGCCTAATACACCTAAAAAACTATGACTCTCATGAATCCACCTATGAATCATCCAGCCAATGCTTCATCTTTCTCAAAATGGGCACAACATGGCTGCCAAGGTTAAAATTATAACCGACCTGTATTTTGACCTTAACCTATCCTGTACGAAACATAAAAATGTTGGCATTTGAACCATTTCTCAAGGTCATTTTAAAATGTCACCTAGCATAATATGCCCACAAACCTATGGCCTTCATGAAAATCCACCTTTGAATCATCCAGCCAATACTTCGTCTGTTTTGAAATGGGTGCAATGTGACATGTGCTCTCGGGAACAAACAAGCCACCAGTTGGCCATATTGGAAGTAATCCAGGTCAAAATTATATCTGTCCTGCACTTTGACCTTTACTGACCCTATGCCGAATATAAAGCAAATCAAATGAAAATGTTATTGCGACTAAATATCTCGAGAACAAACATCCACTAGTGGGTCATCTTGGAAGTGATCCAGGTCAGAATTATAGAAATCCTGCACTTTGTCCTGTATTTACCCTGTACAAAATATAAAGCTGACCGGATAAAAACTGAAGCTGTTATTGCAATACAAAAAAGTGTTTCGCCCAATCAAAAATGTTATAAATTCATATTGGCATTTGACCTACTTCTCAAGGTCATTTTTAGATGTCACCTAGCGTAATACGTCCAACACAGCCTGTGTGCATCCAACTTCGAATTGTCCAGTCAACACTTTGTCCTTTTCCAAAATGGGCGCTACGCGATGTGCCCTCTCGAGAACAAACATGGCCACCAGTCAGCCATTTTGGAAGTAATCCAGGTCAAAATTATATCTATCCTGTACTTTGACCTTGTCTTGCCTTGTACCAAATATAAAACTGATCGGATAAAAACTGTAGCTGTTAAAGCACAAAAATGGCAGCCAGGCACCCATCTTGAAAGTGATCCAAAGTCAAAATTATAGATGATGTTTTGACCTGTATTTACCATGTACCAAATATAAAGCTGTTTCACTACCTAAAGGGATTTTTAAAGAAATTACTTCACGTAGTTTTTGATGCAGCAATGCTTGCGGACTTTTCGCAACTACTAGTCGCAACTACCATGCACTTGGGACAAATTCTAATCAAAACAGTCTATTTCCTGCAATGGATTCACATGAGGTACACTTACTTACCAACAACTTCTTCAATCTGCACACTAGGTAAGCGGGAATTTAACAAATCTGTGAGATCTTCAAACAATCGGTATATGACATTATGAAGTTTTAATGGCACAGTCTTTGTACTGGCAAGCTTCTTAATATTATCGGCTACTTTAATATTAAAACCCATAATTACACCTGAAAAGATAAATATTCTGGTTCACAAACCTCTTCACCAGATGGTATAAATATTTGAGTTTCTCAGAAACAACTACAGTTGAAATGCCATTTTAAATTAAACATATATTAAAGATTAAAATTAGTGTCATACTATTACGAAGTCAGTGTTATGTAACAGTCTTGGTTACCTTAATTTCTTCCAAAGTCAATGTGTCAGCTACACAGGTCATGGACATACACTTGATCACTTTTTGCAGCTGCTTCTGTAGCGAGGTACAACAAAATCAAGTTTCGAATGTTATAAAAAGAATTAAATGTTACCCAGTATTAAAATAGTATTATTATTATCTTACCATTAAATGTAGAGGCTAATTCTATATCATTTTCAGTTACTGTTCCAACACCATAATGTATTAGATCGAGGCGACATTGGTCAGACTTGTAAGTATCTAAAGTGTCTAAAATAGCTTCAACTGATCCATCCACATCTCCTAAAACACATCAATTCAGTATTGCTATTGAGTTCTGCAGAACTTATCTGATAAAAAGTAAATGCATTCTTATGGTTAAAGCTAATGGTTAACGCTATTGTATAAAGAAATTAACAGGACAAAATGTGAACAAAAGTGTTGCTACAGATTGTTCATTATGAAATGCTGGTTCTGTGTCACACAAATTAAATAAAAACCCAAAGTTTACTGCAAATATTTCTGCTAGGGTGACTGACATGTACATTTGGATTCACTTATAATGACATTCAGTTATTAATTTCCTTGCTTATATCAGCACAAGGAACATAGTAGCACAGCAATATGATAATAAACTGGTATTGACGGTACTGTCAGCAAAAAAATGCTAGAAATCTTAAGAGAAGTTACATAAGCATGGCTCAAGTACAAACTCATCTCTCACATCTGCCAAAGCCATCAACACATTGATGTTGGTGCATTACTTGGAAGAAGAAGAGAAAATAATTCGACAAAACATGATCCTTAGTGTCTTCATTTGACAATTGCTATTGTCATTTTTATTGGGAAAATTATGTTTGACATTGATGTGTTTGCAATAATCCAACCTTTGAGAACCACAGCCAGCTGAGGCCCTGTGTGAGTTTCTATAGTTTCTTTTTGCTTTTGCTGTCTCCTGTAAGACCGTCTGCCACTTTCTAATTTTTCTCGAAGCCGTTGTTGGTACTCAATCTGATGTTCAGCTACTTTTTGTTCGATAACAATAGCATCTTTTTCCATTTTCTTCAACTTTTCCTGTTCTTGTCGCCAAGCTAGTGCTTCCTTCAGTCGTGACTAGTGTAAAGATAGGAAACGTATTAAACTAGAGCAATATCGAGGACATCAGAAATTCCTGAATCAGCATGTACAATAAAAATGGCAAGATAACCCTAACGTGTAGCACGAACATATAATGAATGAACCTATATGTAACTGCAGGACATTGACATTTTCCCTAAATATGTATATTGATACCGTTTATGACCTATAGATGGCATCTCAGTTTTACCTTATCCTGTATTTATACTATTGTAACTGCATTGCAGTTACAGGGGATTTGGTATGACGCAAACAAAGATTGTCTTTCTTTAATACGTTTATTTATTTGCGTCATATTTAGGGAAAATGTTAATGTCCTGCAGTTACACTATAGGAACCACTAATTGTTCGATGGATAAAGTAACATATAGCCATTCCAACCAGAGCAAAGTTTTCAACTCCAAATACATTAAACAGTCTGAGCTTGAAAAGTTCAACAATTTTGACTAGTAACTCATAGGATAGTATCAGTAACTTAAAGCACTAATTATTTCCTTAATCCAAGACGACAATGACCTACTTCCTTTTCTACTTGTAATATTTCGTCTCCAGCAGATGGTAACTCTTTCCAGCCTATCACCTCAACTGCCACCCCAGGTCCTGCAGATTGCACCGGTCTACCTTGATCATCAAACATCGCTCGTACTTTTGCCCAAGCCAGGCCAGCAATAATGTTTATTCCTTTTCTGACTGTGCCTCTCTGTACTAATATTGTTGCTAATTTCCTGTAAAATGAAAGTAGTAAATTTAAAGTACAAATTTTTGTAGACCACAAAGGATGAATGTCATGAAACACCTGTTACTTTAACATTATACCTTGACAATCAAGTAAAGAAATAAAACATTATTTTTATGTGGTTAGTATGTCGCTAATTTGACATTTCCTTCTGAATATTCATTTCTAGGTATCATTGCCACTGTGTAATTTTTTGAACATTAAATCAAAATATATTAGTTTATATTTTATATTATTGTCAAATGCTTATTTGTTTACCCTCTTCCAGGATCGGTCCTAGACTCGATGACAACACCTTCCATTAATCCTGCTGGGTCAGCTTGAAGCTCCATCAGTTCAGCTTGTGTAACAATTGCTTCTTGAAGTTGAATGAGATTAGTACTCTGAAAAGTTTAGTAAGTAACCTTGCAGAATGTGAACCTTAACAAAGTGCTATTGCACATTCTGGCTTCTGTGGAGAAATCAAGCCCCCTAAAATATGACAGTGATATGTTATCCTATTTCATCATGGCTAAAACTTGGTGTCATAATGGTCCACTTATGAAACAGCATCTCAATTTTTAACAACACATGCAATCTAAAGATAAGATGCTAGTACCAGTAGTATGTTTCTGTCACTTTCTAAATAAAATTTTTATTAAATATTGAGTTAAAACATACCTTTAGTGCAGAGATTGGTACAACTTGAATATCACCTCCATATTCTTCCAGCAGAAGTCCTTGAGTCTGTAATCCAGTTTTTACAGCTTCCTGCAGGTTGCAAACATTTAACAGCAAAGTCAACATTCAAACTACTAATGTCCTAGTACATCTTTGTTAAGTAAATATGCACACCAACTTATCACATGCATCTCAGTATCACATAAATACAGCAAGTATGGATTTCAGCTGCCTGAACCAATCAGCAAGAAATCCAGTCCAGCTAGAAATCCTGTTTACATTAATCTACCAAATTAGGTCAAAATTGGTTCAAGGAAACTAAAATTTTGGAAGTCAGTCACCAACATGATCTATAAAAGCTAGTTTACGTATATTAAAATTATCTAACGAGACCAGTGGGATGGACAGTGGTGCGGATGGACATGAATATCTAATTTAAATAGCTCTCCCTTTTTCAAATAAAATACAAGAAGAATGTAAAGAACTTTACAAAACAGTATGTTACATGCTTACAATATTAGCCTCTGGTTTGTCAATCTTGTTGATGGCAACAATAATTGGCACTAAAAGTACAGACATTTTTTTTTTTAAAAATTCAATGCAGACAATTATTTTAAAATAATATACAAAATCTGCTCACCAGTGTAGTATAAAGTACACAATTTTATTGAGATAACAAACTTCACCTATCTAATGTATGGACGCTTATTACTTTACAGCATGATTGAGCATGTTTATTCAAAAATTATGGTATAGCAGATGACTTTTCCAGTTGTTTAGCAGTTTCGTTTTTCCGAAACCCCCCATGACTAACCAGTTGATTATTTCATATTCTGTTATAAAGTATTAAAACAATGACATTAGATTATAAACTCAACACCAACATTGTTATAAAACTTCCTCCCCCTTGTACAAGTACATTTAGACGTGGAACTTCCATGATAATTTGAATTCACTGTTATACAAAGACTAACTAACAAAGCTAGCTGGTATGCTAACTTATTTCTCATAACCAATGATTGCAAACAACCAAACACTATTAAAAGAATATCCCTATAATCACAAACCTTAGGTGCATATCACAATCAAATAAGAGTATTATCTGCATCAGAATCAGAAATAGCTTCATCTTGGCATGGGTAATAAAGAGAAACATTTGCGGCATCAAAGAAGAAGAACAATCAACAGAAAACTAATGAAATTAAACAAAGTAGAGACAAAATTTCATACCTTCTGCTTCCTTGGCATGTTGTATTGACTCAATCGTCTGGTTCATGACTCCATCTTCTGCAGCTACAACCAGTACTACTATATCGGTGGCTTGAGCTCCTCGAGCTCGCATAGCTGAGAATGCAGCATGACCAGGTGTGTCTAGGAATGTGATAGATTCCCCACTTGGTAATGTTACTGCAAAAACAAGGGAATTCTGTCTAAATGTATTTTTTTACTTGGACATCTGCAATTCAAATTTCCTGTGATCGGACTAATCTTAGAATGAGCTTGGGTTAGTAATCTACATTGCTGACTTAGAAGTCATGTTATTACCAGACTGTTCTTGGCATGTGGGACCTTCGCTTTTATTGCAAACTACGCAATGGTCAATTGCTGTTTGTTTCCAAGTGTCAAATTACTTTCAAAAGTTGACTATGCATTTAACAAGAGGCCTTTTGCAGACAGGTGCCTGTCATACACAAAGCAAATTCATTAGTTTTAAAGCAATCTCTCCATGTGTCAGAGTTTTCAGGATATGGGCAAAAACAACATGACAACTGTGGGAAATTGCCAGATCAAGCTGACCCACCTCTTAGTCATTCTAAAATCCATTCATCTATGGCCTTCTTAAAACCACATTTGAATCACACAGACAAAGCTTCATAATCAGTTATCACGACCTGGCCAAAAACAGTTAACAAAATGCTGCATTTTTGGATTAATACTTGACCCACTTTCCAAGGTCATTCGAAACTACTACATAGCCTACGCCTCCCGCGTATCTATGGCCTTCTTTAAACCACCTTCAAATCATCCATCAGCATTTTGTCTTTGTGGCTATACCAGAACAGGAACAAATATTGCTGCCAGTTGGCCATATTGGAAGTGATTCATGTCAAAATCAACAGAGAACAGTATTTTGGGCTTCATTTATTTTCTGATTTAAAACATTCTCTAAACAAATCAGTTTCCAAGCTATAGGCAAACTTGCTTGACAGCTGCAAAAAAACTACAAAATAGTGCATGTTATTGAATGTGTACACATTGTATAATAATTGTAGAGCTAGAAACAGTGTTATTACTACATATACTGTTTTTTTACTTTGTCGAAAGAAGCTTGACTTTTAGAACCTTTGCATTACCAGAAAAAGCACCAATATGTTGAGTAATTCCACCAAACTCTTGTTGCACAATGTTAGACTTTCGCAAGTTATCCAGCAGCGTAGTCTTCCCATGATCAACATGTCCCATTATAGTGACAACAGGTGGTTTCCGTACTAAATGTTTGGGATCAGCAGCAGGACTGTAAATACAATTACTTGTATGCTAAAGTATAACCACAGTGACCAGACAGATTTCATATTAAATGTGCAACATAAAACACAGCCTCCACCAGTGTTGTATTATACAAGTTAAAGATATAAGTGTTCTCCCACGATGTCTTGAAACACTGGTGAACGAGATAACCTGCTCTACCTCTTAGTGACCTATGTAGCTAACATACTCTTTGGAACTGTATTCTTTCTTTGAGAACACAATATAACTGTTTCTAATCAGAGTTTTGAGTCTCTTCTGTGCATCCAAAAGCTAGTCATGCTAATTCAAGTAACAAGTTGTTTAAACTCATGATTCTCTCACATTTTTTAAAGATATCAAAGGGTTTACAAAAAATGGTTTCCTTACAGTACAATAATTCCAATTTTATTCACATGATGTACTAATGACTTAACCTGCATATCATCCTAGTGGCGAAATTGGGAAACTGTAATTAGGAATGGTCTGATTACCAAAGATCTTGGTTTTAACAGATCATGGAGCCCAGTTCTGTCACGAACACACTTAAAATAGTGATACAGATATGATAAACATACCTTTTAAAGATATCCTTGTTTTCCTTTTTGACAATGTTTTCCTGATTTTTACCCACAACAAAACGAAAGCCACATTTTTTACAGATATCTTGAACAACTTGGAGACTGTCGATAGCTAAAAAATCGAAAAACAATATCAAAAGTGTTCATTGCATTAACAAACATTCAGTATGTTACAGTGGCATGTAGTGTATAAAAGGAACTATATGGGCAGATAGAATATATCTTTTCAAAGATGATAAAATTATATCCTTTTTTGACCTATTATGAATGAACTTTCACTAGCTTTCTTATGTTTTGGTTTATCAGACATGAAATACTTGTAAATAATATTATATGAGTTTGAAATATTAATTTTTTAATCGAAAATGTCATAAATTAGTTTGATATTTAGTAAAATATACAAACAGAAAGTTTAGGCTCAGTATCCAATGGATTAACTATTCTCCCACCTGCAGCATCATTGTCATACTTCATTGAATTCTCGACATACATCATCGCTTCATAAACATCGTCTGTAACAATCAAAAAGAGTCATTGCTAATTAGTTTGTCATCAGAAATCATCTTTATGTCAATGCTTAACAAACTAGATAATATACAAATGCACAGTTCGAGTGAGATAAAACATTTTTTAACTACTTATTAGTAAAGAATATTTTCCAAAACCATGGCACTAAAAAAACTGCAA
Source organism: Phoronis ovalis (assembly GCA_028565635.1). Lineage (NCBI taxonomy): Eukaryota > Metazoa > Phoronida > Phoronidae > Phoronis > Phoronis ovalis. The sequence continues at coordinate 2,264 of JAOXYB010033573.1, read as the reverse complement.
ATTCTCTGTATGTGTATTTTTATGAAAAGAAAAACTAGAATTTACTAGTACATGAAGTGATTATTTTACAGGCAGAGTCTAACCTTTATCTCTTTTCATGGTATTGGCTAATTCTTGAACTGTCATATTTTTCCAAATTGTAACCACTTCAGCTTGCTGTTTCTTCTTTAACCTTACATTTATTGGTTTGGCAACCTGAAAATATGTTTCATTCATAGAATAAACATATCATAAGGTAAAAACATAATTTGACATAAATATTACATTTCATATAAATACTTGCACCACTACTAAAAGGATTAGCTTACTGATTTTTTCTTCATATTTTTAAATTTTGCTGCTGCAACCATTTCAGAAGTATGTAAACTTTGAAATTGGTTTCTTCTGCATGGCAAGCATGGGGTGTAACTATCCAAAATCTGTTTTTCAACTTCAAAAGGTTGAGACAGTAGCTGTGCCTGTATTGCCCTTAAAGGAAATTTTGGATAGATCCTCTTGGTTCCAAATCTGAGGCAATTCATTTTAACTGAAAAAGGAAGTTTATTTGTTAAAAAATTAGAAGCAATTTACACTTACAGCAATTGTTACTGAACATAAGTAATTAATAAGTCAACACCCACTCACTTGCAAATCGCAAAAGTCGAATTAAATTAAATTAGAAACAATATTTTATTCCGTATTCTATCCAAGTTCGATTTTTCCACGATTTCTTTTCTAAGCTACCCAATGAACCCAATACTAATGACATTCAGATCATTCTCAATACTAGCTGACTTTGACGTTGAGGTCAACCCCAGGGGTACTGTCATTCAAAGTCACTATATATATATAATGTGCCACCCAATAGGCCCCCTTTTTTTAGCTCCCGCATTTACCACAGGGTATGTTTTTCATGCTTCTCAAAGACTTATTTACCACAGGGTATACTTTTTTGTTGGATATTTACCACAGGATATATTTTCAAAAAATATTTGTTTACCCCAGGGTGTATTTCTTGGAAAACGCATTTACGACGAGTATGAAAAATTAGAGTTTGTAAACTTTTCCATATTTATTTACCACAGGGTATATAATTTACAAGTGAATTTTACACAGGGTCTTCTTCTTCCAATAATGTACCAACGTCAATGGGTTGATGGCTTCGGCACATATGAGGTGAAAAGACATGCTCGTCAGGTGTGGCGCACTAGTTACGGCTACCTGTATATGTTAAAACAGAGCACTGGGCTCTGGCTCCTCAAGGTAGGGGCACGGTTCCCTACACTGCAGATCTATGCAGTGGTACCTTTTACAATACTAATTACTATCTTGCTATGGCATTTCGGAATGATTCTGGTGTATCTATTTCGGGAGAGTTATTTAGGACAGGGTATATTTTTGGTGATCTTTATTTACCACAGGGTTAGGGTTTTTTACCCTGGGCCGCAAACCCCTACCAACTTTTCTGTGTAGTACCCCCCCGGGAGTTCAATCCTTCAATCATCAATGTTCACACAATTAAATTTCCCCGCCCGCCGGGTTTAGCCGCCTAGTTAGACTGCTCACTGGAGAGACGCTTAATCGCGGTCGGTATAAAAAATATAGATTTATTACTCGCCATACGTTAATGTTCAGCAGTATGTATTACTTAGCATCTAACTTTCCCGAACGACATACATTTCCAATGTTTCTATGATCACTGTGAACACGTTCGTACAGGGCGCAGCCATTTTTAATATTGAATGATATGCAATCCCTGTAGCCACGACCCGGCGTCGTTTGTTGATGCACATCACTTAATTCACAAGTTATTATTTTATATTCGGTAAGTGTATTTAGCAAGTGTACAAGTGATCACTCATTTCATCCAATTGTTAAATAGTATTTACCATTTACATAATTTTTTGAATGAATACATTTGATCCAACGGCCTTGACCTATTTGGATCAAGGTTAAGAGCATCATGGCGTCTGTGGAAAGGAAAGTTGCCACTCGCGAAGATTTAATAGCTAAATTAAATACGCTTGGTATAGATACGTATACTGCTGAACATCCAGAGGTAACATAATATCTGTATTGTATGAAAGCTATGATTTGCCACAATTATGATGTAACCACTCAAGGGTCAGCAGTAATTTGCATGGTATTGGTTAGTCCTAGCTTTATCATCTGACAAGTTTATGACCCTACTATCTTGCCTACGGCAACGTAGGGTCATAGTTCAGGACGTGCAACTATCAGTAGAAGTTGGTGTCTTTCAAAAACACTCACCGTGTGTCAAAAAA
>JAOXYB010033551.1:0-14225 GCA_028565635.1 Phoronis ovalis | reverse complement strand
TATATATCTACAAAACGAATCATACTGTCGGCTGTACTCCAAAGGATTCAGTGTGGTAAATATCCTACGATTCAGGCAAATAGTTAATGTTTGCCGCGGAACCCAATCCAAAATTTTAGGTTGTGGTAGCAAACCCAATCCATTTTTTTTGAAATTTTAGGGTAGAAATCAAAATTTTGTGAAATATAAGGGTAGCAATCCCGAATTTTAAAATATTTGAGTATAGCAATCCATTTTTACGCAAACTGACTGATACAAACCAAATTCCTAAATTTATGTATGGATACAAACCTAAGATTAATCTAAATTATTTGCTGTGGGCAGCGGGTAGCAATCCAAATTTTTTAATATCTTTACCGTAGCAATCCAAAAAAATGCTGTAAGAGGTATACAATCCAAATCTAAAATTTTTAACTGGTCTGCACAACCCCACCAAAAAATAACTTCAGTACCCCCGAGAGACAAACGCTCCAGGTACTCCGATTTAATTTGCACAAAGTTTTCGGGTAATTTCGGGGCCGGTTTTGTACTTTTCCTTTTAACGTAACGGATGTCTAGGAAGAAATGACTATGCCCACGATTTATTGAGAATTCTTAGAGGTCCTCCATTTTCCCAGAATAATGTTCTGTTTAGTTTGTATAAAATTATTTCTCTTGGTGCTGTGGATAATATTAAACTGTTAAGCACGTACACCCTCCCTCTTCGCGTAACTTTTCACGATATTGTTTAAGTTCTTGTTCCATTTCATTCTGCAGCTTTGTAGGTCGACCTTCTGGACTACCAGACAAGTCAACCAATTCACCGTGCTCCTGGCCACTATAATTTCAAGCTGATGAAGATATGCTGTTTTAACACTTCGAACACTGGATTCAGTCAGCGAGCTTATTAGATTGGCAGCAAAGTGGCGAGCTGCCTTTGTGTTACTATTGTTTTTTGTACAAAAAAATGCGAAATCTTAATATGCTAAATCATCGTCCAAACTGTGCGCAACAATGCTTCACATACATTTAATTCATTTGGACTAAAAGCCTAAAAGCCTAAAAGGGTTAAAATAAATTAGGGTAAGAGCCGCTTTTATTCGACGGGGATAATTTCCAAAGTTAAGAAAGCCTTATTATCGTCTAGTCAATTGATACACCAAAAAACTCTTTTGTTAAACGTTCAAAACAACGCTTCCTTTGTAAACTACAAAAAGTGTTATTGGTCATATAAAATGTAACCCAAACCTCTCAGCTCAATGATATTGTCCCTTTTGCACGAATAAATTTAAGTAATTAGCACATCATCTCCGGCACATTTTACATTCTAGCAGTTCCATTGTTCGATCGCGCAATAACCCTCCAAACAGCGCATCCAGTCATGTGTCCCGTAGGTGTCTGTTAATCGCCCAGTTCATTTGTTAATTATGTAACACAATACAAATCCAAACAACCTAAATGTAAGTAGCATATTGTCGCGAATAATTCAGGCCGCTATTTAACATGGAGTTTCAAAAAATATTTTTTTGAAGAAAATGCTCTCATTCTGTCTGTGTACGTTTAAAGTCACCATACAGATGTTTTTGATGCTTTTGCGCAGTATTAATGTGCTTTCTATCTAGATCAGGTACTTATTGAAATGTTTGTTAATGTTGTTCTCGCTGTTGTTTAGTTAAGCGCGAACCAAACATCGTGTGAAAAGGGATATTTTTTTCTCGGGTGCGTATGGATCTGTCTGGTGCTCCGTACCCTCTCAACTAACGTCTGGGCTTAACCATAGTCAATTTTTGTTTATTATCTCGAAAAGCAGAAGAACGATACTCCTTTTATTTCTATATAAGTGTCATGAAAATCTTGACACCAATCAAATTGCAGCTTTCAATAATAGGTATAACAGTGAACTAAGCGGGTAGGGAGTCGATCACACACATGCTGTGCTGCCAGAGTTTATCTATAGTCCGCTAAGCAAAAAGCAAGCTTCCCGCGATACCTATTCAGAATGAGTCATAATGATGGAATAGACGTGGAAGCAACTAGAGTATGGATCACGCAGAGAGAAAGGCTTATCTCGGTTGGCAAAAGATTAATGACGTAATTATTTTGCTCTTGTTAAATTGAAGGAATATAACAAAACATTACTATGGTGAAGCCCTGACGTTAGTTGATAAGGTACGGAACACTAACGGATGGATTTATTCAGACTGCGTATGGATAAGCCGATATCCCATTAGTCCGACGTCCCATTCTAAACAATTCAACAGGAATATGTCGCATCTTAACCCTGGATTTCCACTCCAACTTGCCTATGTTCAGTCCCTATATAACAACATGTTCATCGTTGATCTTTTAACCGTGGGCCTATAGATGTTCTAAATTTTGTATTTTTAATTCGAAAATAACTACGCCTATTTCACAATCTGACAGACTAAAACGTATTACGTTTGTTCTATAAAAAATTGCAAAAACTCCACTATCTCCTGCTTAGAACTGGTAAATAACGCAGTTTTATATAATGAGCATCAGGTGTACTAAATCGCATTTATTATGTTTATTTTGCATTATATGTGTTACTTGTCCAGGTATGATTTTAAAAAATCGCAAACAGACCTATAACTTAAAACGCATATCGGTGTTGTTACATATGGCAGCAGGTGAAGTAGAGCACCTTTTTTTAAATTACGTTTTGCTCCATTGTATTGACTGTGTGCTACAGTACTGAATCTAAACGCAATAATTTTGATTTTTGTAAAAACATAAAATGCTGTTCAATAGCTATAGCCCATGTTTACATTTCTATTTGATCATTTTCTTCGCCCTAATGCTTACTGAAAGGCCGTAACGTTGAAATGTCAAATTTTAGTTTATTTATGTTTATCTATCTATAACAATTCAAATGCCATGCAAAATCATCATTTTTTAAACCAAAACGTCATTTATGCAGTATTCAGCTGCATTTCCTTTATAGTTTAAAAGGTTTCAAAATGAGGAAACAAGGCAAAATTACATTTTCGGAAAAGATAGTATGTTGACAAGTGTTTTCATTAAAAGGCAGAATCACTTAAAATCAAAATTTTTAAAAATCTATCAGTTAGTAAATTTTAACAACTAAGAAATTTTAAATAATTTGGTTTTAAGTAAAATGTGAATTTATATTTTACTGTGAAGGTAGAAATTTGTTGTCACAAGTGTCCATAATTTTCCACAGTTTTCTTATTGTTTTTATTTTACGCGCTATTCACGTTTCCAGTGCACTTACAAACGCAGTTTTGTAATATTATGTTGTAGTGCTATTGCCATTATTAATACACTCACTGTATATGTAAGAAAGGGTGCAAATCAGCAATTTTGACCAAACAGATTATGGTTTTTAAACTTGGTCTTGCTTAGAGTCTGTTTTTCGAAACGAGTCTTGCTTAAGGTTTATTTTGCCCTGCGTTGTGGGTCTTGCTTTTTGGTTTTCGAAAAAATTCAGATTAACACAAAGTGCCAACTTCGACTTAGGTCTTGCTTAGAGTTTTTTCCTTGTCAAAAAATTCAAGTCTTGGACAGGATACCAATTTTGGCATTGGTCTTGGTTGGGGTCCATTTTTCACACCTCCTTAGTCATTTGTTTTTTAAGGTTATTAACGAGCATAAAAATTGTTATATCACAAGCGTCATTGGCATTTTTTGACGTCATCACCAAAGATTACCGCCAGTTTAAAGTATGACGTAACTCTAATAAAATACATAAAAAATAAATTTGGCGTTGGAATTCCATTGATATCTTTATCCGTTTTAGATATGTATCATTTTTTGTAAGCAGCTTGATACCGGAGATTATGCTGATTAGATCAAGTAAGCGCCCAGTATCTCAAACAGCATTTGCCTTGATCGCTAAACGTTTATGCTAGCAGCCTGACACCAACATCTTGCGAGAAAATTATGTTAACAATTATGAACTATGTAAGTGAGATTTTAGCTCCAGTTATTTATCATAAAGGTAATCAAAGAATTGTACCTTGGATATTTAACTCTAATATTTGCCACAGAATGTTTGCTCCGCCATCTTGAACAGTCCGGGAATAAGAATGAAATGCAAATTTGTTTCAAATATGAAATAGATATAGACGTGAGAAACTTTTGCCGATTTTGTTGAATATGTGTGTTTCAGCTTGTTTAAACTTTAATTTCTAAAATGCTTTGCATATTTTAAATTTTTTCCAACGAAAATAGATGCGTTAAACTTAAAAAAAGAATCTGGTTATCTGAGCTGGCAAAATATCAATTTAATTAGTCAAGATAAATTTATTCTTGAGATTTATAACATTACAAAATGGAAGAAAATAATTTTTAAACTTCTAGAGAAATAGTGATATTAATTATTACAACAAATAACTAAAAACAAGTCGTACTAAAACAAAAAAGAATCATTGTGAAGTAACTGAGCACATAAAACAATTTGCAGTAACCAATATTATAAACTAATGTTTGTATCCAAATTGCACGTTCAGCAAGAAAAACACTCTGATAAAAATAATAATTAGGACAGTAGGAAAGCAATTTCTACGTTAGTTTCACAACTACAAAATTGAATTAATGTATATATAGTCAATAACCAGAGTAACACATGTTATCAACAGCACGTGATAGTTACATGATAGTTCAGTCAGTGGCATGACTAAAAGTAGGGATCAGAGTGTACATGGGCGGTCGTATGGTTCTTGACTAATAGAAATGGTGTTCACTGTTGAGACGATTAATGATTGAATTTATAATAATATATATAAAAATAAACTAATTCCGCAAATTATTCTGTTTTTGTTATTTTTAAAAATCTTAGTACGTATCTCAGTATAGTACACAACAAGCGAAGAACTTCTAATAATTAACCATACAATGCGAGGTTGAACAGCCTGACTATGACGGAAACTTTAATGTTAATAGTTTAGTTATAAACTGTATATTGAGGTGGTTGTTGACACTTTTGACGTTTAATTAGGGTTGCTCCTATTGGTTTTGTATGATTTCTTTCTTCTTCTTTTCTTTCTTTTGTTTTTCTTTTTCTTCTTCCAATTTTCAGCAAGCTATATCTCGAAGACGGTTATAGTTAGAAACTTGATACTTGATGTGTGACATCCCTGGGGTAGGCCATTGTTGACTTTGAGGTCAAAAGGTCATTTGGAGGTCAAAGGTCAAATTTTGAAAAACATTCAAAATGTTGTAAAATGATTGCATTGAGTTACAACGAAGTATTTTAAAATGTTCTTTGAGAATATTTCGGTACTAAAAGGTTTTATTTTCACTTTTTGGCATCTTTTCAATTACTTTATTGATCTTCCAATTTTCACTAAGCCATATCTCAAAGTCTGTTACAGATAAAGATGTGATATTTGAGATTTGACATTGACCTTGGGGTCAAAGGTCATTTACGGGTCAAAGGTCAAAATTATAAAATTGCTCGAAATATTCTAAAATGATGGTATTAGGTTATAGAAAGGTCATTTTGATGACTTTTTAGAATATTTAGGTATTAAACGGTGATTTCTTAAAGCATCTTTTAAATTAATTTTAGGGAGGAAACATACTGCCAGTCATAGTGTTTAGTCTAATGGGCTTGAACTTTGACATATGACCGTCCGAAGTTGACCTTGATGTCAAAAGGTCATCTAGAGGTCAAAGTTCAAACTCTCAAAATAGCATAAAATTTTCAGAAAGCATAGAATTCAAGAGGGACATTTTGAGGTCAAGAAGTTCCAAAGCAATGAATTTCTATTATTTGCTGAAAAGTTCAAAATGATGTTGAAAGGTAATTTAGAGGTCATATAACGTTCATAAAAGCCAATATGAGCAACCCTGCCTTTGCTAAAAGGCTATCTAGTTTAATATTATTATTATTAACAGTAAAAGTGATTTTAATGAAAAAAACATTTAGTTTGTTTTTTAAACATCTGTTTTAATTATTTACTACGGGGTGCATGGGGTCCTGGGGATGGGGTATTTTTCTGGGCCTGGGGGGTACCCCAGGGGAAGCAAAATTAGTAAAAAAAACAAAATAAAACATAAAGTAATTAAAACAAATAATTGAAAATAATTATCAGTAATTAGAAAACAATTAGAAAAATGATCAGCAAACAAAAATAACAATTAAAAAACAGTTTTAAAATTTAGTTCCGCGGTTCCGGTCCCTTCATCTTATACAACTAACTATCTTTTTCCTATTATTGTAGAGTTGTGTCAGAGTCTGTAACGCAGCTATAGGATAAGATATAAAATTTGAATTGAGAGGTAAGATACCATAGAATATGAAAGTTTTACACAATATAAGCCAATTGCAAGGTTATAGGCTTTGAAACTCAGGGTGTAGATGCACAACTAATAAAAATTAATTTTTAACCTAAGGGAAGAATTCATTTATGACATTGATGATAGCCTTACATTTATTCTCCAAAGTAAACACCCTACCACAGAGCCCCAATTTTAAAGATCTTTAATTAGCAAATTTTTAAGAGCTTTATTTATCAAAATACAAGCACTGATTTATTAATTATCCATACCGGTTTATCTTTGGGGACAACCCATGGAATGTAATATTCTGTCAAATTGCAAAAAATACAACCCTTCTCATTAACAGAACTTCAACTTTAAATTTTCTTATTAATCCAAGAGAAAACCGTATAAATATTAACATAATAGCTAGATGCTAAACTGTTAAAATTATTTTTTATCCATAAAGAAGAGCGGCCTTACATTTATTCTCCAAAAAACACCCTACCATTTCGAAGTCTTGAGTAGAACCCCAATTTTAAAGATCTTTATTTATAGTCCGTCAGCTGAGGGCAAAAAGCGGCCTAGCGCATAGAAAGACATAATGACATTTTTTGAATACATTGGGTTCTAACTCACATTTCCAGGATAATTGGACATCTCGGCACCTGAAAAAATACGAGCACTTCACGACGACCTAACCAGAATATTTACCTTAAAAAGATATCCAAATGTTGGATTTCATGTAATCCAGATAATTATTAGTTTAAGGTTTAAAATACTGTATTTCTTCATATTGAGACTTAACCTTTAACTGATCTAAGATTTAAATTGCTTTATTCAGTAAGAATGTATTGAATCACAATTTGCAGCAGTGTATTGCATCAAGATACAATCGCAGATATCAAGATATATTCAAAGCAAAGGCAAGGATTACATCATCACGCTCCACACATTCATCTAACTTTAATTATATTTAATTTCTTAATACAAATGCAAACAAAAAAATAACTTAAAATATTTCTGAAATATTACCACACAAATACTTATTTTGCATCTTTTAAGCGTTCGCGTTCCAGAGAGGCACTTTTAAAGATTAACGTAAATTGATATGTATTTGTAATGACCTACTAATAATATATATAGGGTACAAAGCCTCTATAACAAATGTATAATATAAAAACATGTAGCCTTTACAATATCTTAAATAATAAATAATACATGTACATAAAACTCAATAAAATTTTACATTACAAGTAATGTACTTTATTATATATAACCGATAATTATTATAGCATAAAACGACAGTTTGTAAGTTTATTCATAATTTTATACTGATTACTGTTTTAGCGTAACCAAGAGCAATAGACCTAACCTATAAAGAATTTTACTTTGTTTCTTGTTAGTCTTCTACTGACAGCCTTTGCCGCGGTTTCGTATGCAGCATATGCAATACTGCGGGAGCTTATTCTACCATACCTATCGTAATTTACTTAAACTGGATATTAAAACTCATTGGTCATCATTATTATTGAATAATAAATAAATTTATATAAATTTTCCGTGGGCTTATAATTGATAGGTTCAGTTGAGCTAACTAGTGCCCGTACATTATCTTTACGTAAAGGGTATTTGTAAACACGACACCTATACATGTAGCGGTTAAAACATCGGTTAATTAATTCTCAAAAAATGACTTTTAAACAAATATTCACCTTAAAAATTGTAGTGTAGATTATTTACAGTATCCAAGAATGTGCAAAGTAAATTACATGGACCAGAAGTCAAATGACCAAAAAAGAAACAAGGAATCAATGTTTAAAAAATAAATGTCTATTTACTTGCTCCCCCGTTACATTCGTTTGCCAGCAATAAAAGGTATTGGTATTGTTTTAATAGAGATGTACTCTGACATATCTTTTAACTGTTTCATCAAAACGTAACAAATTTTTGTTAACAGTCAGTGAAAAGAACAACTATGGATATATTGATATTTGAGACTGGGGATACGGATCAAGAAGTGTATTAATGCTGGCCATGTAATAATAATGTAACGCTCACTATGTGATAGCTTAATTAAAAGTTGTTGTAATCACGCGTCAGGAAATTTTGCGATAATAAAGATAAATCTACGGTATACTTAGTACTATTGATATTGCTGACTGTACATATAGAAGTATTCTAGCTTGCTATGGCCGATTTTTTTTTATTTCTAACGAAAATTGGTTGGCGAATTGGTAATTTTATATCAGCGTTGCATGTTTGTGGGAATTCGAATCTCTATGCAATGATAATTTCAAAGGGCGTAACTTAAAATTGATAACAGATCCACCTGTTCTAGATCTATTAGACTGTACTTTAAATTTTGATGAAGTAGATTTTTAACAGTTGACAAATAAAAATCGTAGGTATGTATAGATATGACAATGAACCAGCTAAGTCTGAAAAGAATTATTTTACCACAACCCACTCATAAAATATTTTTAGCTTTATCAAGGTCTAGTGAACGTTTTCAAAACAAGTTTTATAAAAACTTTTGTGATTTAGTCGCTTATATTATATATTATATTTCTTATTTCTCTAGCTGTAATGTAATACTTCAGCACAGTGACTACGCAATGTATCAGGTACTGCATTATACTAAGTTTCAGTAAACAGGTTTCATGGTTCAGTTCAGTTCCGAGGTTCAACGACAGATCTGATTTATTGAAAGTGTTTTCAGAAAATACTGATAATCAAAGTAAAACAACTAGTTATATGAAACAGCTTTTGGGGAGAAGAAAGGATTGACTGTTTGCATTAATAGTCTATAATACTGATCGCTTGAATTGTATGCCGCATGGCAGAGACCATGAATAATTTGCACGAAAGATAGTATATATCAATGAATATTGAAAAACCTCGACACTGGACTACAGTGATCACAAAGTTAATTTTAAAGCAGATATAATGTATGTAATACTTGCGACTAAATATTTAGTAAGTTATAGTCACTCATGTAAATGGAAACGTTGATAATTTCATGACTATATTAGATATTCAAAACTATCGTGTTGACAAAGCATAAAACATCTACTGCCTGGCAAACCTTCCATAAACGGTAGCATTCAGAATAAATAAGATTAATTCAAATGTTGCTTCTATAGTGTTCTGTATTATTCAAAACATGGAATATCAGTTGAGCCAGAGCAATGCCGTGGGAACGTACAACAAGCAAAAACACGAAAAACACAGAGACTTTTTATGGATATTTAAAAGTAAGAAACATAAAGCAAGAAGCTCAAATGAAAAAAAAACGACATCGGATTCTGATTTGAGAGAACAAAGTAACTTCACAGGAGACACTTATAGTTTAAGTAGCGAAAAACAAAAAAATGGAAACTCAAGATTAAAACCTGATTCTGGAATAATTGTAGATTTATATGGCAGTGGTAACATTATTGACCAGTCTCCTCATTTGAACCATTTGATTTTCAAACGTGACGACGAGAAACGCAGAATTATTCGACGACACTCGCGAGGTTCAAAATCGTCCATTTCAAGCAAATCTTTAAACCTTAAGAACAGTGATATAAATTCCACGTCTGGGCTGGGAAATTTCAGGGCACAGGTTAGTAGTGCGTATGGGTTTGTGAGAGTACTGTCTCCTGGTGGATACAGTCTGGCTGCAGAGCATACCAAAGTAGGTTCCCACGATTCTTTTCAGTTGACACCACAATTAGACGATAACATCGATTCGCTTATTATTGGGAATAAAACATCTAATAATGAACAGGAATTAGGCGATAATTATAGATCAAGAGAAGTAAAATGCCGTGTTGCACAATTTAATACTGGAAGTAGGGAACCCGGGGAGACACGGGATAGCATACAACCAGCTGCAAAACAAATCTCAGGTGATATTCAAGATGCATTAAAGCTAAATTCGAGGACGGAAACAGCAGGACATTTTCAAACATGCAGTAGTTCGAGTGAAAAAAATGCGCAGCCTTTAAACAGTGTAGACTCAGGTCAGACAAGGAACAATGACGAAGGCGACATCATCCACACAGGTCGGCAATTACGAAAACTTACCTCGAAATATTCAAAATTAAGCAACACCGAAGTAAACTTTTCACACCCTGTATTAAATGACAAAGGGTTACGAGAAAATCATATTCACTCTTTAAATGAAGGCACATTAGTTAATGCAGAGATTGCGGCACCGAACTTTAACAGCAACTGTATACCTGAAAGCATTCAGCATGACAAGAACTCTGTGAAAGAAGACAAAAAATCAAGAAATTTAACTGATTTAGGTTGTAAGCATGTAGAACCAGAGCTTATTCCCAGGCCGTTTGAATTTCATACTGCAAAAGTCACTGATGTCAGTCCAAAGTCACAAAGCCTTCATTCGATTTCAAACGTAAATTCTCAACATGGGCCTAAACGAGTACAACCAGTACTGCCACAAATTATTCCAACTGCAGAACATGACAATTTTGTGAAAAATTATCCAATCAAGAGACGTCAGGCATTTTCTTCTGCTGTACCATTTAACGGCAATGATCCACACGAACGAAGCGAGTCACTTCAAGTGCTCGATTCCACCGAATCTCGATTATTGAGTGAACAAGGGAAAGCAGCAACTTCTGAATACTCAGCTGGACTAACTATTACTTCTCCCACTTTAAGTAATATGTCACAAGTTGTAAGTATCGTATCGCATATGCCGATTGTAAAAAAACAACAAAAAACATCTGAAAATGACACTTATATGTTACGACACAATGCTTTGTTAATTTGCAACCCTTCTGCTCCGAAACAGGAAGAACATGGACAAGGTAAAGCAAAGAACTATTCAAATGAACATTTGCCGCAGAATAAGCTGCAAATACTGCACAAAGATAACTCTCGAAATCAAATCAAAAGCCATAACTTTACGGTAATTTCACATAGTGCTACTACGAAAATTCCACACACAGTTCAAATTCTGAAAGAATCTGAGAGCGCTTTGGGTCCGAAAGTTGAACACATTTTACGTGAGCAAGGAAGGATTTCTTGGCGACCCTCTGTTGCCGTTACACCCACCGTAAATAAGTATTGTAAGTACCATGATATTATTCCTTATATAATCAAGGATGTGGTATTAATTTTCAAGATGTCAGCCTCTATCAGTAGTACCATTATAAGCGTATGTGCTTGTTCAGTACAAGGTCACGCAGGCTGGCAGTCAGTTTAAATTTATCTTGGGAAATTGTTTATCACATTTTTATTTCAATATGCATTTTTGCAAAAAATATAAAGCCAGTCGATTTATGACTCTTCCCAGGAGTTTCCATTGTTTTTCTAGATCAAAAAACAATAAACGTATATAAAAAGAGCGCACGCTATTCAGTAATTCCTAGATATACCTGTTTAACAACAATAAAACTTAGCAATAATTATTACATTGTTTCTTTCGGGATGCATTATATGTCAAAGTAAAGTTAGCTTTTATAGATAAAGTTGCACGCGTTCGTAGTTGTAAGACAAGTCTACAACGGAGTAATTATTTTAAATTCAGTTTCTTACATAATGGGGTAATTTTTGAAGGCTTATCGCTAATTTTTTTTCAAGTACGAAGCATCCGTAATTTCGTATATAGATTGCCTTTATTATATGGAATTTAAGGATTGGATAAATATATTTTCGCACATATTGAAGAAGATATTCTTGAGAATTGGTAAAAAATAAAGCGAAGCAGTCTAGTTCGACACTTAAATTTAACAACTTCTCCAGACTGTGAAAAATGTTTTCCCTTGAAATTTAACTAGCAATGTATTTGCTTTATTATCTTATTGACCACATTTTGCTATAATACTGCTGCACAAAGTTCGTAACGTGTTCAGTCATCATTTTTCAATATTTGCTGGTTTCCTTTGCACCGGCAAGGTCCAAAAGATATAATGCCGTACGACAAATAAATTGCATTTTGGTATATCTCTAATATGAATTCGAACTATTTACAATTTTTTAGCCATTTATCACAAAAATCTGTGGATTATAGTCAAATACAAAGTAAAAAAAATACGTATATAATTATAATACTAAAATAAGTTTAAAAATTAATTTTATTCACATGAACAAATTAAATTACTGCTTTGTATAAGGGACCAGATTCGAGTTTATAGTTAAAAAATGTGCAACTTCAGGAGTATATTATTAAAAATACATGACCTACAATTACAAGCGGAACACGATATTTTTGTTGCAAATGAAAGTTGAGAATATTTAGATATATATTTAGTCATTTCATGAACGGATGCTTCCATTATTACACATGATATAAAAAACAAAACTAGTGCTAAGATGGTTTTAATCAATTTTATTTCGGCGTGAATATTAATTATTCGTCGTTAGTGTTAATAAAACTCTCTGCCGAAAATAGTACATAATTTTATATTTATTTCAGATTCCACAAGTCCTCCGTCTTCTGTATTCAACTCGTACGACAGTGGGCTATCAACGAGTACGGTGGATGATGGACACCCTATACGGAAAAGTTTCAACGTCCAAGCGAACATACCAGGGAGAGAAATATGTACATCACAACATAGGCAAAACTACATTGAACGAAGTAATTATTATAATCATGGTGACTTTCATCAGTCTAATGGAACGGGAAAGGAATTTATCGATATGCCACCAAATGTATATAAATCTCAAACAGCTGTACCTTTAACACATCCTATTGAGTCGAAGCCGCTTTACAAACCTACCCGACACTACGTACAGGTGCTGAATCCAGAACATGAGAAAGTTTACAGGAGCGTGATAACATTTGGAGGCGAACCGACCAATTTTAATACCCTTAATCGCCTCTCGCAGGAAGACGTTCATAACAGTCATAGATCTACGTACGTGTCGCATACTAGTTCAAATCACAATAGACACCTATTTGTAAAATCAAGTAGCGAAGAAGGAAGTGATTCAGATCACGAATTGACTATAACCCCGTCGACTTCTGGTGTACAGTCTGACTTTGCTTCTCCTTCATCTTCAACTAATGATTATAGCGCACATGTACAAGTATCCAGACCACATCTTGAAGCAGTGGTGCCATATGACGTCACAAGTTCTCCAGAACGACCGATACAACTTAAAGAAAAATGTTATACTGATGACCCACACATTAAAACAAGTTATCAAACATATACACAAGAACATTTGACGAAAATGGAAGAACCCGTGCATCGATCGACGATTAAAATAGGGAATATGCCAGAAAAAACAACAGAGTATCCTGTGCTCGAAACAGACATTGTAGATACCATGGATATTGTATCAGATTCGGAGACAGATGAAAATCAAAACACTAAAATGCCCAAACCTGACAAATTAACCGTACAGCGCAAATCAGTACTAATCAGTAACTACATACCCACAACAGGACCCAGAATAGTAGAGATTGGTGAAGATGAAAACACAAATATGTTTGAAGGATCTTACTTTATTAATCGTGAAAATCCCTTGTACACAAGTGAAGAAGATTTGCGGAATAAAAAAGATAAAAAACCTCATCGTGGTTTCGTAAATAAACATACGATTAAATCTGGACAGTATGGGCAAGACGACGTGGACTTCACGGACATATCAGGTAATAAACAGTCAATTAGATTAGCTTCGCCTGTTAGTTATAGAAACGTGCCTAAACTTATTGCTTACGCTAATGAAAACCCACTTCAGTCAGTACATCTAGGTAACGAACGGAAACCAGTAACAGATATTCTTAACAAGGATGACACAACTATAGCTACGAAAGTTACAAAAATAGAAACGATAAATTGGGCTCCTCAGCAAAACGCTACTAATCACTGCACCACAGAAAGGATATAGTCCAAACCGAACCTCCAGACACCAGAAATGACAACTCTTCGATTACTACAGTCAGAGATATGTCTAATCTTTAAAATGCAAAAAGCAAAAGGTATGCAGTTTCACACACCAAAAACCTAAAATGCAAAGGTCATGAAATAAAT
>JAOXYB010033540.1:1690-14227 GCA_028565635.1 Phoronis ovalis | reverse complement strand
GGGCAATATCAGGTAACTTTAACACTGAGGTGTAATTGATCTGACTAGTAATATTATTTTTCAAGAAATCACACTTTATGCTTTCAAATAAAAATCAATTTCATTTAATATGAGCTACCTAATTGTAATTTAAAATCCTGTGGCATTCTAAAAGAATAGACACAAGTATAGTTATCACATATTCTTCTTGAACATATATTTCCATCTCTATTTATGTAAAAGGAAGCACAGATCACAACTTTAACTACACAGGATTTCCTTTAAACAGAAATAATGCAGAGATGACAGGAAAACACACATATTTGTGTCCCTTGATACCATGACAGGAACTAAAATTTGAGTTTCTGTTAATTAATAATGCCTTGCTACGGTGTAGAGGGTTATCGAGGATTCAATAAATATAATGTTTTGCAATGAAAACCAAAACGCATGTGTCAAACTTCATCAAAATATCTATAGAGGGTGTATTAATCTCATACATTTGGAGTGAAACCCTGTACCTGGGACATTTGGGATGAAAAACATTATTTAGACATTGAAAGCTGTCTTGAAATTGTGCTCTAAAAAACTTCTGAAAATGCCACTTATTGCTCAACATGCTCAACACTTGACATGATCATAATTTTTATGTTGGCAATGATTGCCCCTTACAAGCTCTTTAATATTTCGCTGAATTTACTTGTTTTGATTCTTTTTCACTGGCAGAAGTAATATTGAACTAGATAGCCTTTTAGCAAAGGCAGGGTTGCTCATATTGGCTTCAAATTTAAATTACCTCCAAATTACCTTTCAACATCATTTTAGAATGTTGACCTTTGACCCCTAAATGACCTTTTGACTGCAAGGTCAGCAATGGCCTACCCTGGGGATGTCAAACCTCAAATATCATGTCCTTAACTACAACAGATTTCAAGATATGGCTTAGTGAATTTTTGACGATCAACATGTCAAAAAATAAAAAAAACACCTTTTAGTACCGAAATATTTCAAAAAGTCATCAAAATTACTTTGTCATAACTTGACACCATCATTTTTGAACATTTTGATCAATTTTAAAAATTTGACCCTTGACCTTTTGACCTCAAGGTCAACAATGGCCTACCCTGGGCATGTCACACCTGAAAGTACCATGTCCCCAGCAGTAACCATCTTCGAGATATAGCTTGCTGAAAATTGGAAGAAAAAGAAGAAAGAAATCGTACAAAACCAATAGGCTTGCTCCCTTATAGGAGCAACCCTAATTACTTAACAGTGTCAATTGCCTGAGGTGTATATTTACTGAGGTTATCAAACCTTGAAGAAAAAAATAAATTCAAAAGTGTATAGTGTTACAGTTTGCATGGTTTTCAAACATAAATGGGGAGAGGGGCAAGGACAGCTTCTGATGCAATTATTTGTTTACTGGTTACATAAGTATATAGAATTTGCTAAAAAAGAAAGCATATGTTTTGTCATGCAGTAAATTACAAAAGTGTTGGCAAAAACAGAGTAATTAAGAGCATACAGGAGTTTTAGTACAAAAAAACAGTTATATCTTATTACAGTTTGGATTGATAGGCCATTAATTGGTCATGTGGTGCACTATATTTCCTCAACAAATTTTCCATGGATAAAATGAAAAACCCTGTAGTGTAATTAAAAGACACTAGAATTTAACAGTAATTTTAGATATATCAACCACATATTTTAAATATAATGATTCAAGGAATTAAATGGACAGTTACAAAAAGATACTAATAAAATTAAAATGTTTAATATAATTATGTGGTCTCCATACATTTAAGTGACAAATGTTTCAGGGTTCTTAGACTGGCCTTAGGCCACCCTTAAAAAATTCTTGGTTTGTGTTTGCCAACCCACCACTAGAGGGGTGGGTGGTAGGTAGAATTTTTTTCAGTTGAGAAAAACAAATGTGAAATTTCAGGAGAAATGTATCTAGATTTGGATCGAGAAAGATCTTAAAGCACAAAAAACAATTGCTAAGAAATAAAGGGAACATTTTTTTTTGGGTCGGCACTTTTTTCATGGGTCGGTCGGCAACCACAAACCAACAATTTTTCAAGGATGGCCTTAGCTAGAAAGTTTTGTTTCCTTGCAAAATTGTTTAAAATTATGTTTACTTTTTAGATATTTTTGAATATCCGGTACTCCACACTTTATTAAATTATCTAACAATGCTTCATTTCTTGCCCACCAATCAAATTTAACACTTGCGCCTATAAAAATGACCAATGATCAAAATTTTGTGGAGTGCTAGCTCACACCTCAACCATTTAGTGCCCACCTGTGGTTAACGCACCAAACAAAAAATTAATTTCTTATATCAGCTAAGTGGAGTTCCAACATAAAATAAATTATTGATCTCATCTGATTTTATACTTGACTGGTGCAGCGGTAATTCACACATGCAAAAATGACCAGAGTTTCAAACCGGAACTTTGGTGGAAATTTCGCCGACATCCCAGTGGAATTGCATTAAATCCTGGCAAACACTACTAAAATTCCAGTAAATGTAAATACATTTCACCGGTAGTAAAATTTCATTAAAATACCAGTGAAATTTCCCTAAATCCGGGCAAACTTTACGTTTACATATACCATAATCATGTCAATCAAATTTGTCAAGAATTCTTCAAATCATCAAGGTACATGAAATATATTTATGGACTTTTAAAACGGCATTTCTAATCCAGTAAGTTTGGTGTAAAAATTACTTTTACTTTGTTGGATTCCTATAGAGCTAAATAACCGTTTCACTTCCCAACAGAAGTTTCCAAACAAATAAATGTCAAGATGCAAAAGTTCTTATGATAAGCTGTTGCATTTATAAACATGTGTGATTCATTATGGTGCTAAACATCTAGCAATACATTATAATGAAGTCTGAGTAAAAGTGTCACCAAGTTTTTTCTTTGTAAAATTTGCAATGATTTAAAATTATCTCATATTGTTCGAGTCCAAATCCCCACATAATGGTCAAGCCATGACACTTATGATATGGTGCCTTATGAACTTTAATATTAATAGTATTTCCACATTCGTTTGCTATAAATTATGTTATGGCAATGGTTTTTATTTTCAAAAGAATGTTTTTTTGAATGAATATTTATGAATTTTTTTATTTACTTCCAGAATGCTGTGTTATTTTGATACAAGGGACTAATCGACCATAATCAATACAATCACCTCGGGAATTAAATTGGTTACTTCTGACAAATTTGAGTACACATATAAACAACAAGAACATGAAATTTAAAGAAAAAACACGGAAATGTAAATAAACTGAGATTTCCATCAGTTTTTACCCATAAATTGGTACAGTAATTTTCATTCAAAAGTAACGGAAGAAATATGAAATATTGAACTATGGATACAAATGCAAAGTAATGAGCCAGCATCCAATCCTTTAACTGACTGAGCGAACATTTATCTATCCAGGTAAGCCAGTAATTTGATGTTAACTATGCTAATTCGCTTTTCTTGGTTACCTAACTGGAACTGACAGATCAACTTGATAAATGTTAAACTAACAAGGTTCTCTGCAACATACATAAAGTGATCTTACACAAAAAAATTAATAATATCTGCCATGAATATCATTATTACTGTTTGATTACTTTTTAATAACCAATAAACTGTTGTTATTAATTACAAGTGAAGATTACTATTTTACATGTCAAAAAATTGTTTTTGCAGCAAATAGATAAAAATGTTAACTTTGTTTTATAGATGATTTTAAGCATTCTAGAATTTGGTATTTTATAATATATTTTGTACACGATAACTATGTTAACGATGTGTTAGTTACAATAAATTTCTTCTCATCCTTTTGAAATTTTAATAAATTCTTAGGAAATATTGAACTTGTTACTTTAGTTGTCCAGTAAATACCAGTAACTATAATAAAGTGTCCCAATAGATTGTGTGCAAATCAGGTCTATGACAAATTTCCTTCAATCTGATTAAAATTTAAGAAGTGATCATGGGAGAGGGGGAATGACAAACAGTGGGTTCAACGGATAAAAGCAGGTGGGACACCAATTTAATAAACTTGGTGTGAAATACGCGGACATTGTCATTTCTAAACAAAAGAAAACCACACAATTTAGTAACAGTATTTTAATGGATTATTAAAAATTGCAGGAAGTGTATTACAAGATTGTTTTTTTTTTAAAGTTACAATTGAGCTAAAATGCGTCACTCTTTGATGTTTCTCAGCATCAGTATGATTTGGAATCAATGGGTGGGCTAATGGGCGATTTACAAATTACAATGCCTACCTAAGGAAACTTCATGAACTGGTGTCAGTCGGAATAGACATAAAGGAAACATATTAGAAATAAGAAGTTATTCATTTGGTACAAATACACACTTCTTTGAAGGAACACTATAATTTATGTCAAATGTTTAATTGGCAAATAAATGCTCTATAAACTGAAAACCTGTCAGGTCCTGGTAAAAGTGTGGCAGACTTGACAGGTGCGAATTATTAAGGGCGTTAAAATGCTAAATTGAAAGATTTCTTTAGCTAGATTGATGTAAAAATCTATTAAAAATAATCAATCATATATCACTCTTGACAGTTACGAAATCATCATACAGTAGCAAATGTACTTAGTTTTAATAGGCAATAAAATCCTTTTATTTCCACTTTAATTTACTTTCACTTTCCTAAAAGATGTGCTCAACTTTACATATTAATGCTTAGTGTTTAGTAAAACTTTAATACATCATGACCCAAAATAATGAAACACAAAAAGAACATTTATACTGTACTATAAGCACCAACATTTTTGTAAAGTTTTCATTGTCTTACTCAAGTTTTGCAATTAACCACTAAATTTTAGTGCCAAAATTCTTACTGAATATTTCCAAAGGATGTTTTGCTTTCAATTACCTCAGGAAAATTGTATGGCTGGCTTTTCTTTATAGACAAAGTCAAATGTTGTCCTTCATTGCTTTCTTAGATGGATTTACAGAAGGAAGGATAGATGGATGAATGAATGGATCTATAAATAGATGATTTAAGGAGTGTAAAAGACTAAATGTTAACTGCAAATGGAGAATTAGAACGAAACATTTAGTCAGAAAAGTTTAATTAAAATTTAGAAACCAGAAACATTTATATTGCTTCTGAAAACAGTTGTTTGGTTTCTTAGTGCATGTTGCATATTTACTTTCTCCTGCGAGCCTGATTACATGGCAAACTTTCAAATAAAAATTCACTACACATATTTTACAACTGAAATGAAGTTATTCAAAATGAATTAATATAAAAGCTTCATCTAGATTGATATTAATCCCTTCGGATTAAAATTCTACTTATGTTTATATTATTTTATTACTGAATTTCTCAGAATCATTTTATGCGAGTTATTACTACTTTTACCACGTCATTACATAACTGCTATAAAGTATATTCTAAAAATGTAAATTTCATTAAAAAGTCTGAAATGAAGCAAATTTAAAGTGCTCACTAAGTAACCAAACAAGACATATTAAGATTTTTACTTCAGGCATTTAAAGGACTAGAGTTTAGGTTCCTTAGAAACGAGTGACGAATAAGATTTGAGAATGTAATAAGGCAATTTCCACAAAAAAACTAGATGCATGGTCACAGCTACGCGATAAATTAATTTGTAGTGCAATAGAGTGTTAATTAAAGATTCTTGTCCTCATAAACCCATGTGCAACTTTGTTCCGTTTTTTAGTTGCAGGAACTGCTTAATAAGGATAGATAGGAAACATTTTCTGGTGTACTTTTATGCCAATATTTATTCAGTCAAAGTGGTATCTAGTAGCATATATTGATAAACAGGTCGAATTTTCTAATCAAATGTAATTTTATTGCCAGCAAATGAATAGAGACTGCTTTCAGCTAATTACACTCATAACGAAATAAAAAAAAATTGTTGTCAATCCAAAAAAGGAAGATGGCATAAGTTTCTATGAAATCTTGTAGTCTGGCTGTGACCATAAACTGTACAACACAATGCAATTCAATTGTATTTGAATTTAAACTTCTAATCATAGACATACAATTCTTTGTCATTACGACTCAATAACAGAGTTGTATGCAGTTAATTTCATGCCTAGCTAACCAACACAAAACAATGACTCCAAGATACATTCATTATTTATGATTTTTTTAGAAGAATGGTTTCAACAAAAATGAGAAACAGTCAAGAAGGCTATTAAGGTCATAATATCTGATTCCTATTCTCATCAAGATAACTGTATCATCTGATTAAGCTACACAAGTAGCCAGTACATAGATACATCACAGCTATTACATCAGTTCCCTGCAGGTATTTAATTACTAGACATAACATCCCATTTCCTCACCCTGAGAATAGGTTATCGTGTTTGTTTCATGATGACTATATATTCAAATACAAAATGTATATTTTTGACTTTGCATTAATAGGTAAGTGTTTGACATTTTGCCTTTATAAATAAGTAAATATTAAACAGGTATTAGTACTTATTTTATATTTACACTGTCTGTTTATCTGAAGCAATAGTAGGCTTTAAAGGATTACTGTCTGATTTTATTTTAAGATTTTATTTTTATGGAAAAGACACAAATAAGCAAACAAAATTAGCAAATGGTTCTACACATAATCAGACGATATATGACTTTATTTATTAACATTATACCACTTTTAGTATTTCTAGTACGATACTGAAATTTTTGAAATATATATAATTCCCACACAACACAACAATACAATAAAACAGCACGCTGGTTACCAACAGAAATATACCGAATAACAACCATGGCAAAAATAAACAACAAGTGACTTCATTTTTTCTTTTAAAAACTACAAGGCTACTTGCTATGCACCTACACCTACGTGCCGAAGAATATCGTTACTAATCTAGCGAGAATTTGGCAATAAAAACTACACCGCAGCACAGGTTAGCAGTTAGTTATCACACAATTTTCTCTCATTAACCTAGAATTCTTATTGAAAACATTTTGCTAGTGCCTGCAACAACACTTAATCTAGTTTTATGTTTTTTAAAGATGCAAAATTTTAATTAATTAAAAGAAGGAAGTTCTTTTTCAAATGTAAGTAAATATCATTACGAGGTATTTGGGTTTTGGGTATTCAGGTTTTGAGAAGCGGCTAAATATAACAATGAGAATTTTAATTTTCAGTAAACTAGCTTTTTCAGAAATTGACAATTTTTTGCTTTTGCTGTTAATATAATTAGCAAGGACAGTGCATGAACTGAAGGGTTGCGAAAAATTTAAGGTTTTTATGCATGACTAAAATTATGTATCAATTAGATTCCTCAAGAATGTGATGATTATTCTACATGATGTTCTACACAAAAATCCAAAAATCTTATAGGTGACCATAAAAATGTGTTTTACCTATAACTTATAGTTTGAGCCTCAGGTCACTCATCTGAACTCTTGATGGCTGTTTATAGTCATTATATAGCTAGATAAAACTGGGAACAATGAGTTTCACAGTGCATGAAAAACAATGGGGTAAAACCATATTTCTAAGAAAATGATGCTAGTTTATTGTCCACACAGGAATTGATTAGTACGTTATTTCAGAAGACAATGCTTGGTAGGCGTAATATTATGATGGAATATGAAACAAGAATAATATTAATTAATAGAAATTATGCTGGCAACAATTGGTTTTCAAACCGCAATTTGTCATTACATTTTGTGGTTATATATATAAATTCCTAGAAGTATGAAAATATCTTTACTTTTATCTAATAGAGTATTCAAATATAAAAAAATCCTAAATATGAAAAAGATGTATATGGTACAAGTCTGTTTACAACTTCAAGCATAACTGAATACAAAATAAGACATAGGTGGATGAATTTTAGAAATTTCACATATGAACAAAATGTTTAGTTGCTCAAACAAGCACAAATGTTTACCCCAGTTTAATTTACAAACAACCATCAGTTTTCCCCCAAGATTTGTAAAAGTTCAAAGCCTGTGAATTATTAAATATTATGTTTGTGTTGTACTCTTGCATTTACCATGGATTTGGGACAGTTTGATAAACAAGAACTGCCTGTTACACCTTCGGCAGAACAAATATAGAATCGTGAAGGGACGAATAATTACAGATTTGCTACCGACTGTTCGGGATATATCATAAGAAATTTAAATATTCTCTACAATGTGAAACCTAAACCCACTTTCTTTCTCACCGACTCTCTGCTTTCAAACTTTAATCAGCGTGTCTGAATGAGTTCCCACCATCTTTTCACAAGAAGAAATTTTACACACTCCCCATTTTGTTCCCTACTCATTTGAAATAGTTTGCAGTAAAAATTGATAAAAGAAATATACTCACCGGTATGCCCGCCCAGTAGGGAGTATCCCTAACTGATAGAGAAGAGGTAATGGTTTGCATGTAGAATGCCAGTGCCACTATGATGATTCCAAGAAACATTTGCATCACAACCAATAGGACATTAATATGACAGCATTTGGCTTCGAAGGATTCTTTATGCTTCGACATCTTCTGTATGGTTGATAGTCGTCTTGGCTGACCACTGGCGTCGGTTCTGCTACAATGACCATTAGATGACAAATGTTTATGATTTTGATGTGGATTATAGCCACTACGTACCATGACATACTGGCGATGAGAAACACATTCTTGACAGTTAGGATAGTATATTCCATTCTTATACTTTACCCCTGTTTTTAGAAATGACACAGCAGGGGCTGAATAAGCTCTTTGTCGTTGGAGACTTCTTAGGTCTCTTTGGTCCACATAACGAATGTTATTATTCTCCGGTAATGGCATTCTTTTTAATTACCGCGATGTAATCAGATGAAAAAATATAATTTCCAAAAAAATTCTTTAACACCAATCCAGATTTACAGTTTGATCGAACTATGCCCTGAAGAGGATAACACAGTCTATTTCAAATAACTCTGCATAAGTTCAACGAAACGTGAAAAGGCTAAAATAATTAGTTTTATTCTCAAAGCTATATCCTCTTCTAATGGCAAATGGTAGAGAACTTCCTGTCTGATCACAACAGGTTTTCAAATATCATTCATACAGCTTCTCATATAGCATTTTTCCTACACATATCTACAATACTTTTCAGTTAATCGTATTGTTAGTAACGTTCTAAAACTGGATATATCCTCTGGTTTAGTATGTACATTAATACCTATTTTTCCTCCAGCCGATTGCTGATTAATTAATAAAGTTGTTACAGGTATGAATTAATCTCTTATCACAGCTTTTATATATTAATTAAACTTTCAGGTATTAATTAATATACATGTATATATATTTGCTATATCTTCCTTGTGAAATTAACAACTATAAATAATAGCAATATTAAAACTTCCATCTGCAGTCTTCGTGAATGATATCGTAATTACATACAAATTCACGTAATCAGATGAACAATCCTATTCAGACACCTGGACACAAATTCTTCACCAAGTTCATGAGTTAATTGTTACTATTCCACCTGCCTGAGCTTTAATAACTGAACACCTTCAATTCTAGGAAATCTACAGCAAATACTGTGATGAGCTAAAAATAGCTAATTCATGGGAAAAAACAGATCTATTAATTGTTTTTCCAGTAAGTTGTAAAAATGTACTGAAGTGAATATAGCAAAATTCTCATCAGAATGACTGTCTGAACAGAAATTCATTAAATAGCACCAGCAAATGTTTTAGATATGCATCAGTCTTGACTAACATTTCTATGGAATGAAGTTCATATTTATATATAAAATCTCAGTACTGTTAACCTACTGATGTAGGATGTCGAGAGTACCTATACCCTCCCTGTAGGGATTCATGAATTATAACGAGTATTGACGTTACAATTGGCTGGCTCAAGATGTTTCTGTAATCAGTTCATTTTATTACGCTAGCCGCAAATTGAATCGAATAGTTTTCCTGCACTTTAAATATATAATTTATTCTCCATCTTAAAAAATATACAAGACTGTTCCTGTTCAGTAACCAGTTTGAACCTTTTAGCATACTTGAATCTATATTTATATAAGTCATTGCAATACCTAACTGCACATTATGAATTGAAAATTTCTAATCCATGCTTTCAGCTTGGGTTCAGCTTAATCCAAGTTATTTATTTAATTAAACATATTTTGAGATATATTCTGATATGTTTATTCAACTCTACAGGGCTTGCAAAATAAACACAGTCTTTACCAGAAAGGAATGCACATTCTACTGCATGAAATGTATTATTTTAATAAAAAAGAAATTATATTAATGCTGATGGACTGATTACAATCTGCTGCTTTTAGGTATCAGGTGACAAAACAAGTAAAAACTGGATGAGATTTGCGGAAAAAGTTGTTTGCTTCAAAATGGATTTAGTATCTAGACGAGAAGAATAAAAACATTGAACATGTTTTATAGTATGCCAAATATTCACAAAACAATAGATGATCAAAGTTAATATTGGAAAATAGAAATTAGCATATGAGTGATTTGAACACGTAGACATCAAGAAAGTCAATGAGGTA
The DNA here is from genome assembly GCA_028565635.1 of Phoronis ovalis. NCBI lineage: Eukaryota > Metazoa > Phoronida > Phoronidae > Phoronis > Phoronis ovalis. The sequence continues at coordinate 3,706 of JAOXYB010033540.1, read as the reverse complement.
TTTTTCTTGGAAAACTATTAGGGAAGATTGAACCAGTATATAGTGACAATGCAGTAGTTGTTACTGGTGGATCATAATGTCACCCCTATGATGTACTTCTGTCATAACATTAAAACTTATATAAGGATGTAGAAAGCAATTATTCAGATGCAGGTAGCAATTAAGCCTGGGGTGGAATACTTTGGAGACAAATTATTTATCAGTAACAACAAACTTCCATTCATAAACAGAAAAAATGTATGTAGATTTACCACAATGCTGTGTACAAAATTTATCAAAGATGATAACTTCTGTAGATCTTTTACTGCATTTTATAATATATTAGATATTACTGGAGAGGTTTATTAATAAATTGTCAATCCAAAAATAGCCATAAACTTCTGGTGTTCCAAAGATTTATATGTAAATACAAATTCAGCATAATAATTAAGTTATGTGTATTTTTTTGGCTGCATATAAGCTATTTATATGCATCAGATGGCATCATGAAAAAAAAAACTGTACGCAACCCACAATCCATCACAATTATGAACAAACTATATGAATTGAGTTATGGCATTAGTCATTCGTGAACTGCAGGGAATCACTAGATTGCTATGGTTAATTTCGCCATACCACACCCGCTTACTGGAGAGATGCAAGTCTAGTGACCACCAGAGGTCACTCTGCAGTGGAAATTTCTGACACGTCACAGTTTACAATAATATTTCAATGTTTTTTATTGTTAATCAGTAAGTAGATATATAATAATGTACAAAGCCTCTTTTCTTGAATAGTAGCCCCCTGCATATAGAAACAGACACTAGTCAGTCTTCAGAATACATATCTACTGCTTACAATTTAGTAATTTTTCTATCTAAGAACAAAAGTGTCAGCAGTGTTTTTACCAGGAAACATATGATAGTTCACGGAAAGTTAGTATTCTCAACATAAAACAAGTCTTTTTCAAGTTTTTTATTTAAAAAAAATGTATGCTTTAATGGCATCCTTTTTATGTTTATTATTCATAATGTTTAGATAAAACTTACAAAATTTATAGTACTAATACAAAAATTAAAGGGCTTCCCTTGAATAGGAGCCATACAGAAGTAGAAGCTCAATGTAAACCAGCAAACTATTATCCTCAGTGGACAGAATCTGATCGTCCGCAGTGGCATCTACAAAGAGTCCAATCCTGTTCGATTGGGGACAGCTGTATTTATAATTAATCTAGTCGCAAACCATGAATCACTAATAACAGTTTACCAGTTCATGTTTGGGGCTACAATATAAAGGTACACTAGCGTGTTGAGGACATTGACAGAAAGGAAAAAAATTGCTTAAATTAAAGATTAGTCTCTTGATGAAAGTAATTTATACTGCCACGAGGCAACATGCCAGACAACACGTGCTGCATGATACCAAATGAGGCAGACAGCATAGAACTTTAATTAATTAAATTGATGTATAACAATGCATATGCGACCTTTTATTGTATAACTATAGAATAGCAGTTTTTGCAAACTCTATGTCTAATGATTTCTTGAAAAATATCTTCTTGTAAAGATAATTTTCTGAGATAACTAACACAAATCTACTAGTAAACTCACTGGTGCACCTCGGTGCTTCTAGCCAACCAGGTTTGAATTAATAGATTAAACTCTACTACCGTACTTCATAACTAAAAAAATGTTTACTGATGGCTCTATTAGAAATTACTGATTCTTTAGTTCTTGGGTCGTAGAACTTATAAATTAACTTGAACTTGAGAAGATGGTGCTGCACAAGTTAAAGCATAAGTAAATATTGCATATTATTGATATTTCTGTAATTCATAAATTTTAAACTTTTGGTGATTGTGATACAGTAAGGTATTGAAAAGGTTGGCACTTTATTAAAATGGGTCGACATCTGAAGTTTAAAACAGTATTTAATGCTAATGTTATGATAGATAAAATGCATAGGGATGATAAACTGGTATTTTCTTGAGTGCACAAGTGCCGGTAAGCCTTTAAAACACATAAAAAACAAAGTGCA